>PVJL010000989.1:44868-310529 GCA_004026885.1 Lyroderma lyra | reverse complement strand
TTGCAATGTACCCGAACTACAATATAAATTTATGCTGAGTATGGATGAGGCGCTTTTGTTTTCTTTATGAATTGCGTTTCTGTTTTTCATTTTGAGCCACTTTCTGATTATTCAAAAATACAATTTAAAGGAAACTAATGTCTTTTTGTTAATTTACTTAAAAACTCAACACATCATCCTCTACTTGGTCAATCTCAGAAAAGTGCTGGAATCTTCTCTCTTTTCACTCTGATCCTGAAGATGGAAATCAAAGTCGTGGGTCGTTAGTGATGAGATTTTAAAAAGAAGCAGTTTTCTTGCTCATAGTTTCTGCTTCTGCTACATACAAAACAATGCCAAGGGCACGTCTTTTCCCTCCTGCAGCAAAGCAGGACGCATCTCGCCTTCCTTCTGAGATATGACTCCACCCTGAAGCCCTTCAAGGCCTTTGGGGACTGCCCACGATGCACAGTTGCTTATTGATTCGGGTTACATTTGTGCATCATAAATGTACTAGAATTCAGCTTTCTCATATGAACAAATTTTCTCCCAATTTTGACTTTTTAGTCTTCCACTTCTACTGAGTCTTTTCTTACCCATTCTCCCAGCCCTCAACACTACTGTGAGTACATCTCTTACAGTCCTTTCAAAGCAGGCTGTATGCTCAATTTACTTCTGTCCCCAGGAAGAGAAGCATTCATTCGCCCTGTTCCCCACCACCACATTCAGACCACAGTTCTGTCCACATGACTCAACTAGTTCATAGAAGTCACTATGTCACTCTGCATCCACCCCAAACTTCTCTGCCAACTTCCCTGTACTTCGTCCACTTCACTCACTCAGTGAATTCTTCATCCAAGGGATTGATGTTCTCAGGTCTCATCCCACCAGTACCTTGGGAAATGTCAATAATGCATGGTAACAATGGTTTTCATAGTCTGGCCTTACATGTTATCTTTTCTTTTTAATTCTAGAGACCTGCACACATCCAAAAACTTGCAGTCCAGTCTAGCTGAACGTTTAGTGAGTTCAGTAAGGAATTGTTAAATTACTGACTTGGGTGGGAACCTGAAATTTCTCTCTCTGTTTTGTTCCTTTGAAGCTATAACTTTACTTGTTTTGATTTCATTGCTTTAAAAAAGAATTCTGGCAGTACTATTTGCTTGTTGGAAAAATAATTCCAATTTGTATGGAAGTGTACAAAGTGGAAAATTACCTATTCTTGATCTTTTTAACTCCCAGATGCCCTCCATTTTCAACGTTCTCAGTCACTTATTAGGACCCTAACCATAAAGACTTGATTAGCCCTTACTGTGGCTCCACACTGAAGCCCAACTACCCTGACAATTATCTGCTATCCTTCCTTCTCTCTCCACTGCTTGCAACACTAAAATGGTTTCTTATTTTTATTGTCAGCACCAGTCACTTTCGTTTCTATTACATCTGGTAGATTTGCCAAATAATTAACCCTTTCACAAACATACTAGCAGCCACTTCATGCCTTAGCACCTTGAACTCCTCGTGGTCCCCCTTGCCTCTCCCCGGCCGTCACGCATGGTTGCTGAGTGTTGTTGGGAAAAGTCTCGAAACCATTTGGACTGGATCTACCACAGATCCATTCTTTGTTGGGTCTACTGATACTCACATCTGCTTTCTTTCATATTTTATCAATTAAATCCACGTTCTAGAGATTTTTTTCAATCTCTCTCTCATTCTCCTCCAGGCCCCGGTTTTGTCCAGCTTCCCACACATAGCAGATGACTTTATTGCCTATTTTATTGACATACTGTAATCACTCTTATTTGAGCAACTTCAGATATAATCCTTTCTTCTTACCTCAACATCTCTAGGTCCTCTTCCTCTTTCTCCTCTTCCTCCTTCACTAGGATCTGAGGTTACCCTCTCGGGCAGTGCTCTTGGTGCAAGACCCACCTGCTACCTCCTTGTTACTGAGCTCCTCCATCAGTTATCACACGTCTCCTTCATATCTGGTCGTTCCCTCTGAGTTAATCACTAAGTGTTTGCCTATGGGACCTTCCCTAAGAAAACCCTCACTTGTCCTAAAGTCTCCTGTCATCCCTTTACTGTCCCTCTTTCATTCCCACTATCAAATATTTTGAAAGTAGAGTCAAGTCAATCACATCCACTAGTTTTGTACCAACACTTTTTGCCTAAAGTTTTTCATTATGTAATGTCCCCTCTCTCCCCTCTACTGAAATTCCTTTTAAGGTCCTCAGTGAGTTCCTAATTATCAGCTTTCCCAGCCAATTTTTGCCCCAATTAACTCTCTGCCTCAGCACTTGCTAGTATGGAACATTCCCACTCTTTACTCCCTGACACAGCGTTATTTTGATCGCCTCCTATCCCTTTGATCACTCTTTTTCCATCTCTGTTACCTGCTCCACTGCTTCCTCTGCCCTCTTAAATTTAGGCATCCTTAGATATCCTATCTTTTTATAGTCTCTTTTTCAAATATCATCTCTTTCCATTACTTCAATTATCATTTTATGAGAAGGACTCTCACATTTTGGTTGCCAACCTCTTATCTCTTCTGAACACTAAATCTAAATTTCCAGATGACCTATCAGTATCTGAAACACAAAATATATCAAAAAAGATCCAACATGCATTACTTTTCCTCAAGTCATCACTCCTGCTATCTTTTCTGTAACTTCCAATGGCATAAAGTTTCCCCCCTAGCATGACTGGAGTGACCTTTCCTTCCTTGCCCCACACACACCTGGTCATTTCCCAAATCCAACGCATTACACCTTCACATTTGCTCCTGAATCAGACATCTCCACTCACACTGCCCTACCTCAGCCCCTCCTAGCCTCCTGCTATAGCTACTGCCCCTATTTTTCCCATTCCTTTTTAATATTATATGCTCACATGCTTTAAAAGCTCTAGAGACGCCCAACTATCTACCAAGTGAAGTTATGAAAGACTGTTTACTTCTTTTTCTAGCACTATCCACCATAATTTCTCTAAATGTGCCCAGTGATGAGATAAACAGAATCGTTGAATTTCCCACCTCAGGCCTGAAACTTTCCTGCTTTTGTTCATGTTGTTTTCCTATCAAGAATGCCATGCTTTTCAATTACTTTCTGTTGAAATTCTATCTTTGCTTCAGACAGGTTTTAAATGTACCTTCTTCATGTGCCTCCTGAGATGTAACCTACTTTTCATCTGATCCTCCATATCTTACTTTTTAATCTGCCTTGTGCCATAACCACTTGTGAATATGCCACCTTCTCACTATGAATGTCTTATTCTCACTACAGGTGTGACTTTAACAATATTGTCCAAGTACTTTGCTAATTTCTGCAGATTCAAAGATGAATGAACATTCTCTTCCTTTCCTTGGGAAATCAAAACCTTCTTACCCAAAGAAAGCCTGTATTTATGTTCCTCATCCTCATTCCCTAGTGCAGGTTTCTCATTCATCCAGAAGAGAAGAGAGTGCCTACTGACACTCCTTAAAGGCTGAAGAATAGAGAGAAATAGGGCCATCTTTACTGTTAGGGCAAGAGAGAGTGTGTTCTCAAATCCCTATGTTGGAATTCAGAATGCAAATCTTTGCCCTATGGGAAAAAGCTCAGACCCCAAGCACCCAGTGACAAATGTATCTGACCAGAGTTATGGTAGAAGTGTGTGCTGAGGGAGCTGGGGAGCCATTTCCCTTATGGAGTGGAAGCAGGATGAAGGGACCTGGCAGCAGCTCAGCTCAGTGAGGTTTTCTCAGCATGACTTCATTAATTATTCTGAAATACAAATTCCCAAACACTAGACGTAGTCACGTTCTCATGCAAGTACTTACAGAAAGGCAATAACTTCTAGAAGCTTCATACTATCTGGCTACAGAGGCTCTTCCTTTTCCTCCTCCACATCCTGGAGCTGGGCACGTCCTGCATGGCTGCTAGGGAAAACTGGGCCTGTGAGGGTAGGCAGCGAGGGACATCAATGAATAAAAAATGAAGAATTGATGGTCTGCCACATACCAGTTGAGCAGCCAAGTCATTGGACAGCTCTTGAATAGTTTCCTAAAAAAATTAAAAAAGAAAGATAGTAATAAATAGTGCCTACTTTGTTTTTATGAAGAAAGCTAAGAAAACAGTATTATTGCCAGGTGGCTTACATGTTGAATTCTTTGAATTCTCATAGCTGCAGGGTCAGTAGTATTGTTATTCTCATTTTATGGCTGAAGAAACTTAGGCTCAGAGGACTTCAACAACTTGCTCAGGGTTACAAAGGTGTTAAGCAGAGTATCCAGAATAAACCTGTCCAATATCAAAAATATCACTCCTTTCCATTACTCCATTCAGCCACACAAAATCACAATCTCATATGAAAGTGGCAGTCTCATTCCCTAACAAGTGCCCAAAATTAAGAACCTGAATTAAGAGTGACATTTGCATGTACGAGGTAGGCCTCTCAGAACACCTATTAACCCCCAATTTATCATCCTTTGCTTTGGGAAATTATACTCATCTTGTCAAGATTGTACTCAAATAGTATCTCTTTCAAAATTTTCCCAGCTATCCCCCTTCCCACCAGCCCCAAAGAATAACCTGTGACTTCATCCTCCAGGCCTCCTATATACAATAGTACTAACTAACGACACAATTTTGCAGTTAAAAGCCAGAGACCAGGAAGGTATCTGGCAGAGAGTAAGCACTCAGTAAAAGTTTTTGAAATGAATGAATGAATAAATGAAGTGTAACAGCACACTAGTTATGTAACATCTCTAGCCATCAATTTTTGCCATCTTTAGAATAGATTACTAGTTTCTCATATCTCACAGATATATTATGAAAATTCAATGAAATATGTTGTTTTAAAAATAAAACCATTAAATGGGGTCAAGCAGTTGTTCCTTCTACCAAAAAATAAAATGTAACAAAAAATAGTTTAACATCAAGAAGATTTTCGTTGTTGTCAGTTCACTAAATGATAAGTGATGATAAGTTTCCCTTCCCTCCAAAAAAAGAAAACAGAAAGAAAGAAAAGAAACTATATTGAATATTCTCATGTCTATTTTCTTAGATCTCCACAGATTTTTGTCATAGTAGCAGTTTTGTGAGTACAGGAAGCAGAGCACAGGTCTGTAGGAAGACACATCCTTCAGGTGTAGATGAAGAGCCTGTGTCTAACACTTCATTCTGCTGTACACATATTGAATGAGCAAGTCATTTAACTTCTCTTGCATTTATTTCCTTAAAAATTAAAAAAAAATTTACAAAACAAGAATAATAATGCCTATTTCTTAAAATTGTTAGGAGGATTAGAGTTAATCCATATAAAGTGCATAGCACATTGTTCTGGGGCCAGAGCATGCCTTCAGATATTATTATGGTCATGATGATGATGAAAATGATAATAGAGGTGATAATAAATCATGAAAAGCTGATTATTCCTCCTCATGCTGCCCATATCTCAGAAAGAAATAAAGAAATTATCTGAACAGGAGCCTACCATTTCTTGGTTTTAAAGGACTTCACAAAATCCAGACACATCTGTCTTATTATCTTGTTGGTGCTTCCAGCAACTCCAGGAGACAGACAATCAGAGAGAGAGAATTGGTTGGGAGAAGTTAAGTGAAAATGTCGGTTCTATCTCAATACTGGCCTCTGTCCCCTACCTGCACCGCAGTTTGTGGTTTCTTTGTCTCTTTCTTCAATAATGTCTCCGATGAGCATTGAGTTAGGCAGGGCTCAACTATTTCTCCTGCCCCAAACATCAAAACAACAATAGTATTTAGATCATCAGCAAAGGGGATAATGACATTCGTTTCTCCCTTCTGTCTACACTAAGAGCTCCAGTCACATGCATGCCAGGAATGCATAAAAAAGTTATGCCAGGCTAACAGCAGAAACACATTATAACTTTTCTCTGAGGAACTTAAAGTAACTTATCACTGATTATATTTTCTTTATTCTCAGTTAAATGTTTGAATTATGACAGCCGCCTATGAACAATTTTCTCACTGAAGTATGACCATTGGCTTTCTGAGGTTGGTCAAGAGCGGTGTGACACTGACTTCTTTTGTACACAGGGTGTTATGAGTGGGATGGGGGATATTCTTGGGTGACAGGAAAGTTCTGGCTTCCCTAATCATTCCGATGGAATTCAATTCAATTCAACAAACATTTTTGGCCCTATCTAACCTGCCAGGTTCTTTCCCACATGCAGATCCAGGAAGGGACTGCATAGCCTGGTCTGGTATCAAGTCACTGTTTCCTGTTCTCATCCCAAACTTCCCTTGGCGAGTGACAGTAGCATGAGAGAACAATGTGGGGAGATCAGCATCTCTCAGTCCCATATGTGTTCTTTGGCCACAGTTTAAAATAAGCATGTTTCTTCCCTCTTCTTGTCCCATGGGGTGTGCACTATTTTTCAAAATGAACTGAGAATAGCAAAAGCAGGTCACTTGCCTATGTTGGGCTCTGAATTCTGAGTCTTCATTCAGTTTAGGTATGTGTTGATTTTGAAATGCCTCTCTTGACATTCTTCTATGCATCAGGAAGGGTCACACAGTGATTCCAGATCATGTTCCTCTCCCCAGTTACCTGTTCATCTCCACGCTGTACTGTCAGTGGATAATTTTGCTTCCTGCTTTGCCAAGATCAATATGTGTATGTAAAGGTCTCATATGTGATCTCTACTCACAGTATCACTGCTGCTACTGCTCTCTCTATATCTTCCCCCATAATCTTAGTGAAATGGGTTTCTTTCCTCAAGAAAATTAAGTTCTCCCTGCCTGTCTTAGATGCTGTTCTTTTTTCTTTTGTCGGAGTCATTCTGTCCCTCAAAATCTCTGAACACCTCAGGCCCCAAACTCTGTATTCTCTTTCTCAATCTCTGAGCATAAAGGCGGAGTCCCCTCTAAGCAGGAGGAGTGTCCTTAAAGTCTAGAGGGTCTCTCTTTCTTGGCCAGTTGTGGCTCTGCACTTTGCTGGATCTTCTGCCATTCCTCTATTCTTTTTCTGTTCCCTCTATTGGTTATGGCCTCAGGTCTTCACTGTTTTCACACTATTCTCACTTGCTCATCTGTTCATTTATTCGTTCATTCAAGATTCACAGAGAATCTATTATCTGCCTGGTACCAATCCAAGTAAAGGAAGAAAACAGTGAACAGGACAAACAAGGCTGCTTTCACAGAACTTTCATTTAAGGGAAACAGACAGAAAGTAAACAAGCACATAAATTTCAAGTAAACTAATATTGGATAGTGAGTGAAGACATGAAGAACAAGAAAGAAGGTAATGAGACAGAGAGTGGCTTCAGATGTGGGGAAGTGGGCAGGAAATCAGTTTAGAGAGTGGGGCCAGGGAGTGCCACTCTAAGGAAAGTCATTTGAGGCAAGACTGGAAGACAAGAAACCAGCCACAGCACAAAGTGCCTTCTGGGCAGAGGGGAGATCTGGTACAAAGTCTCCATAGTAGGGAAAGGCTGGATAAGTTTGAGGAACATTTTTTAAAACAATTACTGTAAGTGGAACATTGTGGACAAGATAGGGAATGGTAGATGTGAGTATAAAGAGGGAGACAGGGCTCAGGGCAGGCCTTGTAAGGCTATGGTGTAAAATCTAGATTTTATTTAAATGCAATCAGATGCTACTGGAGGGCTTTAAGTGAGAAAGATGTATAATTTTATAGAATGCAAAGAGTGTTTTGACTACAGTTTGGAGAATAAAATTGATGGTTTCACCCATCAGCTGTAAGGGGAAGATGATCATCAAACTGAAAAAGGTAAATAAGCAGAAAGACAAACAAACAAACAAAGGAAAAAACAACCCCAGCAAGGATTGAGATCAAAATGGCAAAAAAAAGAGGACAGAATTAATGAATTAAAATGAATTAAAAACTCTCAGAACAAGGCCGAATGTACTTCAGGGAACTGAAAGTACTTGCAAAAGGGACTGAGAGCCACTGCCAGAACTCAAGGGAAATGTAGGAAGACTGAAGAGACCAAGTGCTCCTATTCTCAATAGAAGGAAGGCCAGTACATTGTCCTTAAAACCTCATGTAAAATCTGCAAAGTGGCTATCTAAAATGGGGTTGGTAAATATTTAGAAAAGAACACTGTGATTATTAGGAATCAGTACAAATAGAAATGAGAAGGAATTATGTAAAACGAAGCCAACTTTCACTGTGGTGATAGTAGTGGTTGTCGATCGTGGCTGACAGAATTATCAGACTGCAAATATCTCGGTCATTCTATGCATTTGGGTGAGTCTTTCAATGAAATCTTAGAATCTCAAAGATGATTGGAACTTTATCAATAATCCATTTCAAATTTCTAATCTGGAGGTTGTTTTTCTACACTATCCTAGTAATTGTTTGGATAATGGCTGCCTCAACATAAAAAAAAGGTAATTAATGTCATTTTGGAATGTTTTGAAATACATTGCTGAAAATCTATTTCCATGTGATTATAAACCATTGTTCCTACTTATTTTCTCATATATATCTTTGTTTAAAATTTTCAGAATATGTCATGCTATAAACATAGAAAATAGGGAGATATGTTTGGGTATTTATTTGTGACTGGGCAACCATACCAAAGAAGTCAAATTAGTAGTCCTTTGTCAAGAGAGCGTGGTCTCCAAAATCATGCTTAAAAACTCTTCCTTTTTTTTCTACCTATTTTTTAAATCTATGTTTGAATCCCATGACCATCAAGCCAAGAGATAAAACAAAGCTAAAGAGAGATATATTAGATGATGTCATCTGGATTTAATAAAAGTATTAACAGAATGTGATAATTGGTTGAAATGAATAAATTTTAACAGCAATCAGTATAGATTTTCAAAATAATTTTTCCAAAGTCCCTTGTACAAGTACAAAATGACTCTGCAACAAGTTGAGTGAAAAATACTTAGGGACTTGAACATCGATCACAAATTCGTGAGTGGAGACATGACTGTGAATGTATTTGAATAGTCTTACCCATCACAGCCAGTGTGGCCATGAGTCTCTTGGATTTCTGCTGGTCACACCACATATGGAACAAATGGAACAATCAGTTCTGGTTCTGGATGCCACTTTGAGAATCATGCTGACAAACTAAAAGTCCTCCTGAGAAAGTGATCAGGGTGATTAAGTATTGGAAACTACTAGAAAATAGGCATACACTGGAAGAGACTTATGAGGCTTAGCCCCAAACGAAAAAGTCTGGGGTGTGGGGAAGCATAGCTCTTTCAAGGAAAATGGATTGAGGATCATTTAATGGGGTTTGGAAAGGGAGGCGTGTAAAGAATTTAACTGAATATAGAGAAGAACTTCCTTAAACCTTAGAAGGGACTGACCTAAGTAGTAAGCTCTCATCACTGAGAAAGTTCAAGCCTGCTCATCAGGAATGTTCTTTCTTGAATTGGAAAGATTGAATTACATCAACTTTAGCTTCTCATCCGACTCTAACACTGTGCTTCAAGGGCTGGTCTTCAAATCCACATACAGTTCATGGCCTGGAGGCTCCCTGCCCCACCAGAAGATTCAATCCTGGAGACATTCTGTTGGTCTGTGATACATTAGGAGGGAGAATTTCCTGCAAATGGTTCACTTACAATCAGTTAGCTGTTACTGTGCATTCTTTTTTGGAGTATCAGTGTTAAGCTTCCCTTTTTGGAAACAGCAGGAGGGAATGCGAAGGGGGCGGTTCTTGTGTTAACCTTTCACTTCAATTCCAGGCATTCCTAATCTGTTATGTCAATCTGAGTTTATAACTGGATTTGAAGTTTCAGGTTTCCCTTCAGAGAAGGGGTGGGGGCGCTGAAACAGCTGCCAAAACAAGGGAGTGGCTCATAGTTGGAAGAAGCCAAACCACAATCTGTCTGCTTTTAATAAACTAAAAATAATAAGAATAGTAAGAAAAGGTAATTAGAACAAGAGGGCGTTGCCCCAACCCCCAACACCACTGGCGCTGACAGTTGGATCATGAGGTGAACAGGGGAACGGGTGGCCCTCACCCCTACCCGGCTTCCCTCAAGCAGGGATTATCTGGCTGCGTTCAGTGTGCCTGGAAGCAATTAATCAGAATTAAACAAAGGACAGACTGTGAGAACGCGGGTGGGGCGGGGGGTCGGGGGGAGAGAAGCCGGCAGCCAAGTCTGGTGTGTGCTGCAGATGACATCACGGCTTGAAGGAGATTTGGCCCCCTCTTTCCCCGAGCTGCAGGCACACGAGTCTATGGCTGCCTGGAGGGTGAGAATTGGCGGGAGGAGATGGCGGTGCCGGGGAGCGATGTGGAGATGTGAAGGGGCGACCTGGGGCCCGCCTGCGAGCGGAGGCATAGCGGGGTCTGGGGGTGAGTGTGCCGCTCCGGGCTCCTCCCCACGCTCGGCGCCGCGCTCTGCCCTGGGAGGGGCACGCCTGCTTGGGGGTGGGGAGCGTGTGCACGAGGGGGTGGGTCCGTGGTGGCGGTGGGGGTGGAGAGCCGCCTGCGCATGTCAGGGCTGACTGAGCACACGCTACCTGGGGGGCCTGCAGAAGGGCAGCTGGTCACCCGCCACCCAGGGCCGGGGCCCCGGCACCATCCGGGGGCGAGCTCCTTGGAGGAGGCCAACCTCCCTTCCACCCCACCCTGTCTCTGAGGCCGGCGGCCGAACAGGAGCTTCCGCCTCCTTCCCGGCCCTTCCAGACCTCCCCGGAGAGCCTTGGGCGGGTGTGGACGGCACCGACGTGGAACGCATTTTGTGGCTCTGACGGCTCCAGTGGCTTCGGGTGTGGGGGCACGCCCAGCCGACCAGGGCACACGAAGCCAGAGCTCCAGGTCTTGGTGGATCCTGGTCGGATCGTAGCTGTTCCTGAGGCAGTGAGCGTTGGATCAACATGGACCCCTCCGACAGTCCAGCCGCGCTGCTCACGGCCGAGCTGCGCTTTCGCTGAGGTCAAACCCGGGAAGCTGCGGAGCGACTGCAAGTGCAAGTTCCGGGGTGGGCGGGGAAGGTGCTGTCCGTGGTGCTGAGCCGGACGCCAGCAGCGCCCGCGGGCACAGCGTGCGGAGCTGCTAATCCGCGGCCTCCAAGGCAGGCAGCCGGCTCAGGTCGCTGGGAGCGGAAACCCAGCTCCGCTCCGGAATCCCGCGGAGCCTCCCGCCACGGGCGCTTCGCCCTTCTTCCAGTCAGAAAATCGCCCCCGCGGGGCAGTTTGCCCCACAGGGTTTCCTCGAAAGCGTCTGAGAGGGCGCAGTGCTTGACCGAGGGAATCTGTTTAACCCCGGGAGCCACCTGCCGAAGACGATGCCAGCCTCTAGCAGACTGTTTCTCCTGGCGTCCCTCGTGCTCATCTCCTGGGGTGAGTACCAGCACCCTGCCACGCGCGATGCACATAACTGTAATAATGCTAGCCGTAATACTTACTGATGTCGTTGGTGACAAAAAGGAGCCCCGAGTGGCTTCCCTCTGATGTCTGCCAGACATGGACGTCCATAGGGATTCCATGAAAGCTAGGATTTTGAAATTGGAAAAATGCCCCCCTAGTCCCCTGCTGCTTTATTCCTGAAGCTCCCTTGGTGGTTCTTCCACTCCTCCTGTCATTTCCTGATAATTCCAAAGTATTTTTTTCTTTGCTAAAAGGGAATGAATGCAGCCATTATTAATCTTGGTTGCAGTTATGTTTCTCAGTGAGGGTTGGGAATATTACTGGGTATTCAAATTAATTTCTATATATTAAAATAAGATGTATGCATGTATTTTGAGAATGAAAATACTTCAGCTGTTGATCCATCTGCTTAAATCTAATAAAGAATGGGAGGAAAACAGACTTCCCGTCTTTTGCTGCTATGTGTTGTGTTAGAAAAATCGGCACCTGAGAATTTTGCATCTTTTTTTTTTTTTTCATGAACATGTGGCACTTTCATATTTGGGGAGCTGGATTTTTGCCTCCAAAGATGAATAGACTTGTGCTTTTCTGCTGTGAGGGACTGAGGTGACCTTAGCTCTCCAAATAAGGGAGTCTTACACTTGAAACAGTAAGGCTAAGCAGGCTGGTGTCAGAAATAGACTTTGGGTGGGATGCCTGCATGTCTGTAGAGGGAGTTAATGAAGCCACAATCTGAATACATCACTGAAAGAACACTACTGCATGTCAGTGTATACCTCAGTGTCCGAATGTGTGCAGCAGTGGGTGTCTGAGACTCAGCATGGGCGTCTAAATGGATTGCTAACGGTGCAGTGGGGCGTACGCGTGTGTCTACGTGGAAGTAGGTAGTTGTGTAGTCCTGGCTATCTTGGCCTTGGTGCCTCTGATTAGATCCTCAGGGGAAAAAATAGGTGTTTTTTTTCAGTTGATATATTGCTTTTGTGTGATCTTAGTTAAACTTCTTTCATGAGAAAAATCAACAACCAGGGTAATTAGAAGTGATTGTTCTCACCTGCTTTATTGAAACTAGGCACATGGGATTATGTTCCCATGGTTGTCATGAAACTCATTCTTCCTGTGCAGTGACAGATACGCTGATAGGAAATGCCTCTTTGCCCTGGTGTGACTTTTATATTAAGCCTCCAAGACTCAGTACGAGTGCCAGCATTATCTGGATTTTGCATGTGACCAGAGAATCCAAGCCAAGCTTCCTGCTGAACAAAAGGCCTGATGAGACAGTCTGGGAAGAATGAGGAGGGAGAGTAATGGCAGTCTCAAGGGCAGACTCACTGCCATCCATCCCCAGTAGAGTAGAGTAGACCTAGAGACGAAGCAGGCATAATAGGTTGCCAATGACTCACCTGTTTTGAAGATTTAAGGCTGGAATTTTCTCAAGGGAGGCAAAGATTAGGGACATGAGGCCTAGGAGAGGATAGTCTGACTGGATAAGAAGGAATGTGTATAGAACAATGGAAGATGAAGTTATAGAGAAGTGTTGGGGTGTGATTTTGTAAAGCCTTTCTTTCCAAACCCTAATCTAAATTTTTAGGGTTCCTGTCTGAATTCCAGGCAGGATGGGAAAGGACACTATAGACCAAGGACCTTTTGACTAGGACTTACAAACCTTGTATTAGAGACGTAGCTCTGCCACCAGCTTGCTATAAAACCTTAGAGTATGCGGTTTTTCATATGTAAAGTTTGAAAGTCGGTGTGGATCATATCTAATATCTCTTTCAGCTCCATGACTGAATGACAGGGAAATAGTTATAGAATATTGCTTAAATTGGCAGAGTGCTCATCCCTCTCCCCACCCTCACCACCCCCGCAAAAAAGCCTTTGGAAGAAGTGTGCACGTTTCACCTATCCTTGCTCATTCTTAGCTTATTTGTAACCTGAACATGGGTTCACAAAACTGGAAAGATGCAGAAGGGAAGGAGAGGTCGTTCAGGATGCCTGGCCATTAAACATAAGACAAAGGGCCTTGCTTCAGAAATGCAATTTCATTTTATTTGCGTGTAATTTTAGTACTGGGAAGCACTTAGCATAGATACACTCTCCCCTCCCAAGTTGACTTTTCACACAATGCAACTATGAACAAAAGAGAATCATTTTCCAAAGAATATTTTCTGTATATATTGAAAAAGTTCCCTTATTTCCTTTAATAATGAAAATAATAATAAACCCTACATTTGATTGGTGCTTGATAGTTTATAAAGCAATTTTCAATCCATTACTTCTCTTGGTCTCCGTATCCATCCTACAGGTTAGTCAGCAGAAGTAGTACAATTTTCAATTTAGAGATGGGAAAATGAGCTCAAGGAGGGGAAATGACTTGCTAGAGGACTCTCTTCTCCTGATTTGAGTCTTCCAGTGCTTGTCATGGGGGTGTCCAACCTTTTGGCTTCCCTGGGCCACATTGGAAGGAGAAGAATAGTCATGGGCCACACAAAATGCACACAAACTAACAATAGCTGATGAGGTCCATGCACAATTTTTGTGGTGTTTTAAGAAAGTTTATGAGTTTGTGTTGGGCCTCATTAAAAGCTGTCCTGGGCTGCATGTGGCCTTCGAGCCACAGGTTGGACAAGCTTGTATCTAGCACTTCTTATAAACACATATGCTGGTATGTAGGACTGCCAGGCGGTCACCTGTCCTCTTTTCTGAGGCATCCTTCCTCCCCTCCCTCACGCCATTGCCGTTCCTAGGGCCTCGCTCATCATTCAGCTCTTGGTACCTTCTCTGCTCTTTCTTTCCAGGTCTACTCTCCCAGATGTCTGCTGTCGGGGCATGTGTTCCTTTCTTCCCCCAGTAGCCCATCTTGCATCCTATTCTTTCAAGGCTCTGCTAATTGAGTGGCTAATCTGATAGTCATTATCAGGTGTTAATATATACAAATAACTTCATTTATTACCTCTTTTGGGAAATATTTACATTCCAATCCAAGCCATTGTTCTCTTAGTGTAAAGGAAAGCATTCTAGAGCAAGCTATGCCCAAAAGAAGAGAAGGATTTGGGGTTATTAGAGGAGTTGGTTCAATATACATTACTCTCCACCTCATATCAGATTGATGCTATTCCTTATTAAATATAATCATCAGTAATATATCATAGTCTTCATTCTCAAAAATTTTCTTATTATTGCTATGGAAATTGAAGAGGAGACCAAAAATCAAATTACAGGAGTCTGTTATTTATAGTCAGCAACATGGGTTGAACACCTCTCATATGTGTATTCTTTTCTTGGCTATCTAGAGGATGTCATAGAAAGAGAGGCCAGGGGTATTCTAGAGAAACAGACTTCAACTCTCAATGGAAGGAGCAGCCAGTCGTGTAGCAGAGGGCTAGCAAACAGAGTGAGAGGATTTTTACGCCATTTTGCAAATACTATCCAGGACCTCATAAGCAGAGTTCCTGTGCCTTGAAACTGGTCTTTGGCCAAGAGAAGGGAATCAGTGGGGTTTGTTCTTTGGTGATACCTTGGATTATGAACTCAGGGGCACTTCAGGAAGAAGAGAGGCTGCCATGCTACATCCACCATCCTGACTCCATATATTCTGCCCTCGCTCCTTTAACTATAAATGAACTAACTGTACTCCTACTTAAGACCAGTTCCTCTACTTGTTCATTAGAGCACATCACCTCTTACCTAGTCAAGGGTGTTAATCCAGCGGATTATTCCCTTTCAAACCCCAACAGCTCCACTGCTACTTTCATCCAAGCAAAACCGTTGACCATCTCTCAGTCTGACAACTGTACCAGCCTCTTAACTGTTCTTTTTGCTCCACCCTTGTCCTTCCTCTCCTCCTCAGTTCATTCTCAACATAGCAGTCAGACCATGTAAGTTTATATAAATCAGATCATGTCATCCTTCCACTCAGAACCCTCTAGTGCTCCCCAGGTCATGTGAAGCCAAAGCTCTAATCATGGCCCTGGCTTCTCTCTCCCACCTTGTCTCTTTGTCTCACTTTGTTCCCTATACTTTATTGTGTTCTTTGCTTTCAACAAACTCACTCCCACTCTAGGACCCGTGAGTGACTATATCCTGTCTGGCACACCTTCGTACAGGTATTGCTATAACTTGCTCCCTCATTTCTGTCCTTCAGCGCTTGGTCACTGACCTCCTCTCAGTGAGGCTCTGTCCATCGACCCCTGGCACTCTTAGCTCCTTTACTCTGTTTTATTTTTCTTATAGCACTTATTACAACTTGATGTTGCTTATTTTCTCTTTCTCTCCACTGGAGTGTAGGTTCCATGAGAGCAGGGATGGTTTCTCTGTCGTTCCCTGTTGTGTTCTCAGTGCCCAGCACTCAGTACATATGCTGTAGAGTGAACAAATTAATGAAGGATAAAGTATCATGAGCAAGAATTATTTGTACAAAGCACATATGTATAAGTTATTTCATAGACTTTTCATGACAAATCGATTAGATGGATATTATTTTCAGCATTTTGTTGAAGAATAAATGAGTGTCAAAGAGGTTAAATAGTAGAGCAAACCCAGGCCTTCGATTGCCAAATACATCTTCATCCTGCTTCTATGGTTGTAACTATGCATTGCTTGGAAGACTTTCCTATTTGGCTTTTGAAGTCATCATAATTGAATGAATTCTTCTTTACCACATGTCATTAAATATGATTTCACACTCTCTATCTATATACTCCCAAACTTTTGCATACAAGGTCAGGCAATTAATTTTGCAAACTCATCCTAGAAAAAGTGCTACATACCTCATTGCTGAATATCACTACAGTCACCTTCAAAAGGACCAATGCCAGCACCTAGTCCACCCTTCAAAGCAATTCTGTAACTTTTTCTGGAATGGCCATCAGAGCTGTCATCGTACCCTTGGCAAGGTTATGACACCTTAACGAGTTGTTTGCACAGTGCTGTCTACGTAAGCACACGGTGGCAAGTTCACGAACTTAATTGTCAGATTTTGGGTCTGACAACAGCTCTGATTGATGGCTATTCCAAAAACAGAGTTCCAAAATTGCTTTGAATGGTGGATTAGGTGCTGGTGTCAGTGCATAGCTTCAAAGGTGACCATAGTGATATTCAGCATTGAGGTATGTAGCGCTTTTTCTGGGATGAGTTTACAAAATTAATTGTCTGACCTTGTAGACCACACGTCCTGTTTTCTTTTTTTAAATAAAACAGGTCTATCAAGACTTCAAACTCCTCATATTCTGAAAATAGGTCCTGATACATGAATTCTTGGTGGTCACCTTACTTTTGAGTCTTTGACCAAATAGTTTTTTGCATATTTGAACAGCTTCAACACTAGACAGTTTTTTTTGGTTTTTGTTTTGTTTTGTTTTGTTTTTTTGGTTTTTTTGTTTGTTTGTTTGTTTTTTGGTTCTCTGGCTGGGAATCAAACCCAGGCTGCGGTGTTGAGAGGGCCGAAGCTCAGCCACTACACCATCAGGGAACCCCACTAGACAGTTCTTTTTTTCTAAATTGAACTAAAGTTAATTTCTAGTGACTTTTGGACAAAATTACTTCCTGTTCCATAGGCCAGCCTTTAACTATGGGAAGACAGATAAGTTCTGTGTCCAAGCTAAGCACCCCTAGTCCTCCCATTTGTTCCTCAGCAGACCTGGACCCCAGACCTTCTCCATCTTGCTCCCCTCTAGGCATGCCCTCATAGAACAATTTCCTTTCTTAAAACCTGACACCCTGAACTGATCACAACAGTGTGCATTTGTTCCGAACAGTGCAGAGGTGCTGTTTCTCCCTCTCTGCACACTATACATTTGTCACTGAGGCCCACATACGTACTGACTTTGTTGGCAGCCACGTCCCACTTTTGACCCATTTTGAATTTGTACCATTATAGTGTGCTTGCCTGTTTTAATGGGTCATGAGTTTCTGGGAGGCAGGAACTATAAATCTAGACCTCCATATGCTATGCAAGGTGCCCCCCAGTTTGACTTCTCTCAAGATTTTAAAATTTCTTTCTGCCTACTTCTCTGCGTAGAGCACTGCTCCAGCCCAGTGGTCAGCTCGCCATTTCCCTCATCACTGCTCCACCCGCAACCATGCATCAGAATTACCTACATTTTTCTTAAAACACAGGGATAATTGCTTGTCTCCATGGCTTTAAAACATTTGACCCCTCATATTGTGAAGGACGCGCAGAGATCTGTACAACATGGTTCCTATCTGCCTTTCCGCCTGCAGTCTCACCACCCTTCTCTTCTTTCCCCAGCCCAACCGGGAATAATTGCCCCTCCTCAGAGAACACAGCGGTCACTAGCATGCCCCTCACCATGGCCTGGTTTAATGATACTTAGCAGTCTGTGTTTCCTGCTAGATTGTAAATGTCTTTAGGACATGCTTAGTGTTTTGTTCACCTTTGTATGTCAGCCTAGCATCAAGGCTACATAGAGTAGATTTTGGTGATGATAGCTGAATGAAGGGACACATGGACAATGAATGGAGGCATGCATGTCCTGTCTCCCACCTAGCCTCGATGTCTTTTGGGGCAGAGCTCAGGTATGTGCTGCACCACACCCCAAAAGCTTCTGCAAAGGTGGTCAGTCACTTCTGGGTCGTCCATGCCTCCTCCATCTCACTCCTTGTCTGTTGTGAGCACATACACTTGGGGAACGCAGCTGAAGGTATATATTAGGCTGACCAGACCTACCATTTTAAATAGGACAGAAAACAACGGTACTGTCTCATTTCAAATGGTACATATGGTCAGCCTAGTCTCACTGGGCTAAATACAAGGTGTCGGTAGGCTGAGCATATGTACCATTCGAAATGGGACAGGACTGTTGTTTTCCAACCTGTTTAAAATGGTACATGTGGTCAGCCTAGTACATGTACATGTATATGCTATGTTAAAACTTGTCTCATGATCCTTCCTTCTCTCTTTTCCTTCTCTCCTTGTTGTCCAATACCTCTCTCCTGGCGCCCCTCCCCAACACCTCCTGTTCCTATACTGTCACCCGGCCTCTCTCCAGTCAGTGTCTGCCTCCCTGTATGTGTGGAAGTGCCCTCAGAGACAGAGGCTGTGCAGGGCAGCCCCATGAAGCTACGCTGCATCTCCTGCATGAAGAGGGAGGAGGTGGAGGCCACCACGGTGGTGGAGTGGTTCTACAGGCCCGAGGGCGGTAAAGATCTTCTTGTACGTCTGACTGCTGACTCTGGTCCATCTTTGTCTGGCCTCCATGTCGTGTTGCTGGCTCCTAAGAGTCTGCAGAAGGATGAGCTAACAAATACTGGCTCTTTCGCTTCACAGCGCTGACAGCTCCTCGGCAGATGGCTGACAGCCTTAGTTTATGCCAGCCTCTGAGAGGAAGGACACTTGGGCAGCTGCGAGCAATCCTGGTTACTAGTGGGGGCAGGCAGAGAAAGAAATAGTATTTAAAGCCTCCTGCATGCTAGCCACCTGACTAGGCACTTTGCAGGTGTTTTTATTTCATATTCTACACCATCTTATTGGATGGATGAAGTTAGTAGAAAAAATGAAATAACACTAAGCCTCATTGTATGACATAGGCTAGTTCATTTAACTCTCACAATCCCAGTGATATAAGAGTTATAGGGATGACTAAGGCAGATATCAACTGGTACACCCAGTACAGTAACATCAGTGGTTTTCTCCATTAGACTCTTGATGGAGACAACAATAGGGTGAAATTGAGATTTGCTTGCTCTGTTATCTAGCTTTCCTAAAGTTGAACTCTGAGTTCTGACTCTAGGCTGTATGTGCCATTCCGATGTAGGTTTGCTCCAATCAGGTGTCAGAAGTGGGACCAGTAGACTTCTCAGCACATGTCTCGGGGTTGACCACGACTAAGATTAGTCCCCAGGTGTCAGGAACCTGGATGCAAACAGCAGCCTCATGGGAGTCAGGCCCGCTCATGTGCCAGCTGCCTACTCTGCTTCCAGGCCTACCCAAAGTGAGGAGAAGAAGGCACAGGAGGAGGAAAAGAAACTTTAAAAATTGTGCTGGAAATGCAGAGTAATGTGAATAGAAATTTTGTGAAGGTGGAAATTTCCATATTCATTCTATCCATTACGGTAGTCACTGGTCACATGTGAGTATTAAGCACTTGAAATGTAGCAAGTGGAACAAATTTAAAATAAAAATTTTAATTGTATTTATTTTCTAGTAATTTAAATGTTAATGTAAGTAGCCACACATGGTAAGTGGAGACTAAAATAGATAGTACAGCTGTACAGAAAAAGAAGGTGTGTCAGAGCTGGAAGTGTTTGAGAAAAGAATTTGGGAGACCAGATGGCAGTTATAATTCAGCCCAAAGCAAAAAACCTGATGTGGGCACATCAATTCGTAGCTCTCTGCTCATCTATAGCATTTCAGCATTCTGGGTCCCCTTCCTGTGGCCTGGCTCAGACTGCCACATCCTCTCAGTGTGGACCAGCTCTGAGTGTCAAGTTCAGGCCAGAGCTTTCAGTATCTTCATGAACAATGAAACTGCCTCTCTTCGTTACTACACCTTGTTCTCTCGCTGGTGCCCCCCATGACATACCTTACATTCTCTCTTGTTCTTTCCATTTCCTTCTACTCATTTCTTCCTCTCAGTTTCTCTCCTGCTCTGTTGCATGCTTCACTTGCCTTCCTTTGCTCTCTTTCTTTGCTGTGTCCATCTCTCCTGATACCTGTTTGCCTTTGCCCATCTTTCCCTGTCTTTGCTCCTCCCACTCCTTCCTCTGAGACTCCTCATCCCATCCCCACATTCTGAAGCTCCTTGTAACATTGTACCCTTTCATCTCAGTGCTTGCACAGCTATGTTACTTTCTTCTGCCCCTTCCCCATCTCAGCTCTTCTACCCAATCTTCTCTTGTGGCCCTACCCTCTGCTTCTCTACCTGCAGATCTATGAGTATCGGAATGGTCACCAGGAGGTGGAGAGCCCCTTCCAGGGTCGTCTGCAGTGGAATGGAAGCAAAGACTTACAGGACGTGTCCATCACTGTACTCAATGTCACCCTGAATGATTCCGGCCTCTATACCTGCAACGTGTCCCGGGAGTTCGAGTTTGAGGCACATCGCCCCTTTGTGAAGACCACACGACTAATCCCACTACGAGTCACCGAGGAGGGTGAGACTCGGGCATGGGGTCTCTAGGGTGCCTTGCACTTGGGAGAGGGAGAACCGTGTGTTTCCATACAAAGGAGACCCTTGTAGAGTATAAAAACCCATGTATTTTGGAATGGTGATACCTAAAAACGTCACCATTGACTTGCTTTCCTTTAGTGGCCAGCTTCCTGCAAACTGCCCAACCACCTTGCCTCTCTGTGCCTTTGCTCAAAGCAGAAAGGCTTGAAGATGATAATAGAATGACCCCTGCCTGGTCCCTTGACTCTCATTCCTAGAGAAAGAGGACAGCCTCACAACGCCTAAAGCTTCCAAATGAGCCCAGCGTTCCCTTTGGCCTGTGCGGAAGCCCTGACTTAGTAAGGCCGCTTCTGTAAGCTATACATACCAGAAACTCAAAGGTCAGCCAGCCTCAGCCCCGCTGCCAGACTTTGTGAAACACATCCTTCCTGATCCCATTGGTGGAGCCTGAGAATTTGCATGTCTAGCAAATTGCGAGAAGGTGCTGCTGCTGCCGGGAACCACACTTTGAGATCCCCTGCTGTAAGCCCAAGTTTGACAGCTTTGCCATCTGTCTTCCTCCATAATAATCACATCCGTGTCCATATCCACACGCATTTTATAGTCAGTCATGACCTTGATCTACTGTTCACATAACCGTCACCACGGTCCTACATATTTGGCAGTGAACATGTATATAGACTAAACATACTTGTGACATAAGGGAACTTGGGGGAAGCAGAGCCCTCAGTACCCACTAGAGAGCAAAGCTAAGTGGTAAAAACGGATTACGGATAGGGAATAGAACCTGAACATAAATGGGCAAGGGAGGTGGGGGGAAAGTGGTACAAAATGAGGCAAGTGAGTAACTAGTGTGAACAAGAGAATGGAACCAGGACAGTGGAAGGGACCCAGGATGTTTTAAAAGAAAAATCTCTCTGCTGTGAATTGACCACTAAAGCAGGATAACTTACAGTTACAGGAAACAAACAAGTAGAGAGAAACTTACAAAAGAGCTTCATTCAATGGGGAATTCACTATGGAGAACAATGAACAGACATAAACCTGACTTCCTCCACCTGAAAGGCTCCCCTTCCCCACCCGGGGCTTCTCTCCTTACATCACCTCATTCTCAGTTGGGAGAAGGGCAAATGTTGAGAGTTCTCGAGTTTTTCATTTAAAATCTTCAGATTTCCCACACATAGTTCCTTGTTAGGGTGGGAAGTCCTCTTACCAACCTGACTCAAACGTTTCTGTTGCCGTCAAGTGCAGAAATTGGAGCGAACGGAGAGCGTCTCATATGCTGCTGTCATTCTGCTTTCAGTGAACTCAGAGACTGTGGCTCCTCGCCCCCTTGCAAAATGTGCCTTCCCATATGGGAAGGGTGATATGCGCATCTCCCTTTGTGCGGTCTCACCTGGGCTAAAGGATTATTCCATTTGACTTCACCTTCTCAGACAAGCTGTTTCCAGCATGGACTTAGCATGAACCTGCCCCCAAAAGCAAGATGATGAACAGGCAAGAAGTATGGGCCATGAAAGAAAGAAGAGGTCCACTTTAGGACAGGCTTCTTCCTAGAAAAGGATCTCGGGAATCCTGGCTTTCAGGTCACAGTTAATGTTTTTTTAATCATGTTTTGTGATAACATTTATCACAAAATTTTAAGCTTGAGAGTGAACAAGAGTAAGAGAGGTCATGATTTAGGCACCATGACTAAAACACAAGGTCAGTTCTGACGTGCTGAAAAACTCTTCGGTCACTTGAATCTAGGCCTAATGAGTCACTTCCCCACTCCGAGCCTGTCTCCTCGTGTGTAAAATGAAGGGGTTGGTCTGGAAGCTTGGTAAGGTATTTTTTTCTGTTCAGAAGCTCCGCTTCCCTGTGTACACGCTGGTCCTCCATGGGGGAAGGGAGCCTGGCGCCCTCTACTGTTCACTAGCAGGAACTGTGGCTTGGTACTGCCAGCAGCTAGGAAGGCGCCTCTTGGTCTCCACCTACCGCTCGCTCAGGCTTTTGCCTCCAGAGACCCTCGCCCAGCCAGTTGCACAACGTGTGGCAAAATGGAGCCAGTCGGCCCGCCAGGCGTCAGAACAAGGCTTGGGGAAAAGTAGAAGGCAAATAAGTGGGTTAGAGCCGAAGTGTCTCTCAGGATGTTGGGGTAGGGAGGGAGCTTGGCTCCGGCTCCGTGCAGGGGTTCTGAACAAACAGCAGGGGCAGGAGCACCTCTCGGGCTTCCTCCCTTCAGTGACGGGTTTGCACCACTCCGACAGGTGCACGTCCGTACGCAGGGTGCATCTGGCATGTGCACGTTGAAACGCTTCCCACATGATTGGCAGGTACACGTCGGGGCCGCTCATTCTGTGGGGGAAGAACAGAGTTCTGGAAGAGTGAGGGGCTCGCCTAGGCACGAGAAGTGAATCTGCCCCAGCAGCAGGGCTACCCGTGTGGACCTTGCTGATCAGACTAGCTCCGTCTCCACTGCACTATTTCCTCCCACCACCACCCTACTCCCTGCCACTTCCCCCCTCCCCCTTTTTGTCCCCTCTGTGACCCCTTGGCGGCAGCCCTCTGCCCACCTCCAGATACGCACTGCTCTCGTATTGTGTAAAACTGCGTAGGCTGCCGTGACACACCCTTCACTTCTCCTTTCTGTGGTCCCAGAGAATCTCCCTGGCTCTTTGTGCAAGCTGGACCTATCCTGGTTAAGGCTCCCGCCTCCTGGCTCTAAGACAGAAATCTGAGGCCCCTTCACCCAGCCTTGACTAAATACCGAGGATGGTGGTATTACTTCTGGGCTACCGCATTTGAAAAGAGAGAGCATGATTTCAGCTGAGCATCTCCCTAATCTGCCACAGCCAGCCCAGGAGAAGACGTGTGACATGTACAGCATTGTCCTGTGCCTCAAGCTGCATCAGTGACCTCCCGCTCTGGTTATGGAATCTGGAGCCCCTATCAACTGCTTCTTGGAGGTAAAGGTCATGGCTGGCTATGCTGTGCTTCTAATGAGCAAGGTCTTGAGGATGATTTGGGCCCTATTAATAACCAAGGACCATGAATCTAATGTGCTGGTGGGAGTAGGCAAGGACAAAAATGGCTGCAACATTCCTTTCTACATTTGCCATGAGTCATGGTTTTTTTCTTGGTTATAAAACAAAGAAGATCAATATTTGTTTATATTCATTCCTTTATTCATTCATTCAGCAAATATTTATGGAGTACTTCAAGTATTCTAGGACTAGACAATAGACTGATAATTCAGAAATGAATAAGGTATGTTCTCCATAAGCCCACAGAAGAGAGAGAAACACATCACATTACAGCCTGTGAAGTGTTACAACAGATGGATGGAAAACATGCACCGAGAAGGATGTGAATAACTCTGTATGAGAAGCTGAGGATGGTCTTACAAAGGAGGGGGCTTTAATGGAGCCTAGAAGACTGATGAGGAGACTGACAAGCAGGAAAGAATGTTGGAACAGAGAAGTGGGGCATCAGATACAATCTAGAGAGAGGAAAGAGGAAGAAATGTCCACAGATTCCACAAGACCATGACATATATGAAGAGAGGAGTTTTGCTGAAATGAAGTGAGAAAGGCTGGATTGTGCATGGCTTTGCATGCCATATTAATAGAGACTGGGCTTTATTCTGGGGTCAGGATGAAACTCCAAAAGGTTTTAAACAGGGAAATGGTAGGATCAGCCCTGTGTTCCAGAAGTAGAACAGTCTGGTTAACACATGGAATCCTTCAATCCTTATTTCTGTTTGGGTTTTTGAGCTGGAAAGTCCCTCGCTTCTAATTCAGACTTGTAGAGAGCCTGCACATATCACTGGGTGGGCTGGCTGCACTGGGCCTGTACACATTTTGTGATGCTCTCTCTGTAGACACACCACCCTCCACCACCCCAAGCTCAGAGGATATAGGAAGTTGAACTAAGACATGTTCTTAGTATCTGTAGACTTTTACATATCACAAAATATTCTTAAATACATTAGGTAATGTGATGGCATAAATTATTATCCTCAATTTTCAAATTAAGAAACGGAGCCCCAAATAAGGGGGATAACTTCATATACCAGTAAGTAGCAAAGTTGGGACCTCACTACATATATTAATGGTTCACTTGACTCCAGGGTTCCTTCCACTGTTCTCCTTCTTGCACCCATTATGCTCCCTCACCCTTCCAAGTCAGTGAGAAAGCTGACAGACAAGAGAGTCAGAGGATGGTAAACTCTTTTGCTGTTTTCTGGAGTTCCTTTAGACCCAGTGCTTATTTAAACCATGCTTACAAATAGACCTCATGTACTCTAACAGCAATGACAGCCCTGGATTTGCTGGACATGCACTGGCTGAGCCTCATTCTCCCCTTGCAGCTGGAGAGGACTTCACCTCTGTGGTCTCAGAAATCATGATGTACATCCTCCTCGTCTTCCTCACCTTGTGGCTGCTCATTGAGATGATTTATTGCTACAGGAAGGTCTCGAAAGCTGAAGAGGCAGCCCAAGAAAATGCGTAAGTCCAAAGATGCCAAAATAAAGTGCTTATTCTCACAGATGATGTGCTAAGCCATTTATATAATCCTCCATTTTCTTCACAACACCCTTTGAGGTGTCAAAGAGAGTATGCCCAAGGCCACTGTAAGAGGGAAAGCAAGGTTTGAATTCAAGCTTTTTAACTCTTGGCCTGTACTCTTAACCACTAATGTAAAGTCCATCAGTTGCCACCACAATCTCATGAAATTAGCCTTATAATGACCATTTTATAGTTGGTGAAACAGGCTCACAGAAGTTAAGTGGCGGGCTGAGGCCACACAGATAATGAGAGGAGAGGCTGTGATTTAGCTCTGTATTCCTAATGCCCATGCTCTTTCTGTCACAGCTGTTCGCTGTTCACCATGGAGCTCATCAGGCCCCCTGGGAACTGTCCTTTATTAGCTCCAAACAACATGTTCTTCCTTGGCAGGTTAAATTCACAGAGTAGAGGCACTCATTCTCTGATGTCCGGAGTAGACCTTGGCCGTTTTTGCCAAGGCCCTCCCTAGTCACTGACGTGTGAGAAATGATGGAGTCTGTGGGTTAAAGAGTCCATGGTGGCCTGTTATTTGGGGGAGAAGAAAGCTAGAAAAGATTTATAAGATTAGCAACATTGCTGAGGTAATAACTTAAAAAACCTAGGCTATTACCACCTAGAAATGTTTGATAAAATAAAACATCATTTGCAAGGTATCTATGATCTTAGGGGAGAAAAATAATTACAGCTGACCAGATATGAGGATAGAAAAAAATTATTATGCTGGGAGAGGTTGTCATTCCTGGTGACTTAGGTGCTTGGATTTGAGTGTTTGGACTGGAAGTGCCCAACTTGGAGAGGAAGTTCCCATGCGTGCGCAGAAAATGCCTACAATGGGGTTTGCACAAGTAACAGTTGGAAATGAGGCCCCAAGGAGAGCCAGGATCCTCTCAGGGCTACAACTCACACAAAGCATAGGTCAGAAAATAATCAGTCCAGCAGCTCAGGGAAAAGTCAAGAACTTGTATCCATCTTGGCTTGACTCCAAGTAGAAACATAAAAAATTCTTGAGAATTAGTAACCACAAGCCTGCCCTCACAGTGTTTGGGATTTAAATTTGTACCACCCACATGATCTAGGAACCTCTAAGCTGAGAAATTCAATCATAAAAAAAAGGAAAAGGAGTCCCAAGTCAGTGATAATCATGTAGAAGCAAACGAAAAACCATTCTGAAGGGATCTACCTTCAGCTGAGGTTTAACAGGACTCCCCACATAAAGCAATACTGAATTGGTTCACAGTCTGATTCAAAACTAAAAGGCACAGGAAGAAACAATCCAGCGTGAGCAAGAGATATAACAGATGGCAGGAACTGCAGACACAAGAAGGACCTAAAAGAGTATTAAAAAAAATTTTGTTTTAAAAAGTTAAAGCAATAAAAAGGAACCAAACACATAAGAATAAAATAATTTGCTAAGAAAAAAAAAAGAACATATTTGAAAGGGAATTTTAAAAATGGAAATGAAAAATACAGTTGAGAGGTGCACGATGGCTGTATAGAGAACACATTGAAGGAGGACACTGAACTGGCCTCCTCCCATGAATATACTCAAATATACACACACAGAGCAATGACTCCTGTGAGACAACTGAGGGCTAAATGAACAGCATCTGCACAACACACAAGAGAAAAAGACAAAATAGAGAAGGTTGGAGAACCATGGGAGACCTCTGGATGCTGCAGGAACTCTCTGGACCAAGAGGAGTCAGTGGATGAGCACCATTGTTTATCCTCTACTTCCTTTGGGTGCCAGGCACTCTATTGGGCTGCTTTGGCCTGCCTGCAAGTTCACTGCGGCATTCCCAGCCAGGAGGACCTTTGGCCCCAGGACAAAGCAAAGCAGGAACGATAGGGCATCACTATATGCATGTGGACTTCCTGTGGGGAGCCACTCCATCCCAGCAACCTGATACTTCAGGCAGCATAAGCCCTGCCTGGCTCGAACTGATTTCCAAAAACCACCTGGCACACAAAGCCTACAAAGAGGTTGCTTCTGCACAAGACCACTTTCTATAGAACAAACAAGAGAGATTGTATAGAGAAGGCTGGGGAACCATGGGAGCTCTGTGAGGACTGTGGGAATTCTCCATGGCTAGGGTGCCTGTGAACACCATTGTTTATGTCCCCCTATACCTCTACAGGGTGGGCAAGAGCTCTCTCAGGTACAAGGTCACTGCAGTGCATGCTCAGACACATCACATGAGTCTACTCGGGCCTCAAATAAAGGAAGCACAGAGGATCAACAGGATATTACTACATGTACTTGGCCTCCCCTCCCAGAGCCTCTCTGGCTTGGTAGGCCAGTGCCCTGGACACCTGAAGCACCCACTCGGCTCCCACTGGCCTGCCAAAACCACCTGGTACACACAGCCTACACAGAGGTTGCTTCCACATACAGCCTTTTCTTTTTCTTTTTTTATTTTTTTTCAAGACTCAGAGAGAGCTATTTTGTGTAATTCATATAAACAAACAGTGTCAAGTAAAATGAAAATATAGAAGAATACCTCTCAAATGAAGGAATAAGAAAAATTCCCTAGAAAGAAACCCTAAGGACAGTGATAAGTAATTTGCTTGATAAAGAATTTAAAGAAAGAATGCTCACTAAATTGAGAGTGGAATAGAATTTAGGTAGGACTTTAACAAAGAGTTAAAAAGTATAATAATGAACCAAGCAGAGCTGAAGAATACAATAACTGAAATGGAAAATACATTAGAAGGAATCAACAGCAGATTATCTAACACAGAAAAACAGACCAAAGACCTGGAAGAGAGACTACTGGAAATCAATCAGAATAGCAAAAAGAAAAAAATTTTTTAAAAAGAGAGGAGAGTTTAAGGGACCTCTGGGATAGATAATTCAAGCATTCAAACATTCACATTATATGAATCCCAGAAGAAGAAAGAGAGAAAGAAATAGAAACATTATTTGATGAATTGATGGATGAAAACTTTCCTAACCTGGGAAATGAAACTGATATCCAGGTCCAGGAAGCACAGAGAATTCCAAACAAGATGAACCCAAAGAGATATATACCAAAGCACATTGTGATTAAAATGGCAAAAGTTAAAGAGACATTCTTGAAGGAAATGAAAAGAAAACGATGAGTTATATACAAAGGAAACCCCATAAGTCTGTTATATGATTTCTCAGCAGCAACTTAACAGCCAGAAGAGAGTAGCAGGACGTCTTCAAAGTGCTGGAAGAAAGGAAGCTACAACTTAGAATAATTACCCAGCAAGGCTATCATTCAGACTTGAAGGAAAGAGAGTTTCCCAGATAAGCAAAAACTAAAGGAGTTCATCACCATGAAATCATCTTTGCAAAAAATGTTAAAGGGTCTTCTTTAAGCAGAAAAGAAAGCCTCTACCCAGAAATGAGAAAATACGAGGAAAGAAAAATATCACAGGTAAAGCCAACTATTTAATAAATACAGAAAATTAGACATTTAAAAAGCTACCACTAAGGTCAAAAGAAAAAAGTATCAAACTCAACTCAAACTACAATAAGTAGTTAGGAGATACATAACCCAAAAGATCTAAAGCATGGAGAGGTCAGTAAAAATGTAGTCCTTAAATAATAGATTCCAAGTTCAATGCCTATCAACTGAAAATAGACTATTGTAGATACAGAATGATGTATGTAAACCGTGTGGTAACTATAAACCAAAAACCTACAAAAAATATACAAAGAAGAAAGAGAAAGAAACCCAAACAAAACACTAAAGAAAGCCAGCAGATTGCAGGAAGAGTACAAGAGAAGAGGAAAGGAACAGAGGACTATAAAAACAAGCAAAACACCTATTTATAATTACTTTAAATGCAAATGGACTAAGTATACCAATAAAAAGACATATGGTGGGTGAATGGATTAAAAAATATGACTCATCTATGTGCTGCTTAGAAGAGACTCACTTCAAATCAAAAGACTCATATAGACTAAAAGTGAAGGGATGGGAAAAAAAAATTCCATGCAATTAGAAATGAATAGAAAGCTTGGGGAACAATACTCACACTGGACAAAATAGACTTTAAAACAATGTAAAACAGTACAAAGAAGGACCTTACATAATTATAAAGGAGTCAATCCAAGAAGGGAATATAACAATTTTAATTATTTATACATCCAACGTAGGAGCACCTAAATATATAAAACAGTTATTAATGAACATACAAAGTCAGACCATTAATTTTGTGAACTCATCCTAGAAAAAGTGCTACATAACCTCATTGCCGAGTATCACAATGGCCATCTTCAGAGTACGCCTCTTGGAAAGCTATGCACCGGTGGTAGCACCTCTTTCACCCTTCAAAGCAATTTTGGAACTCTTTTTCTTGAATGGCTATCAGAACTGTAGTTGTACCCAAAATCTGACTATTAAGTTTGTGAACTTGTCACCTTG
Organism: Lyroderma lyra; assembly: GCA_004026885.1. NCBI lineage: Eukaryota > Metazoa > Chordata > Mammalia > Chiroptera > Megadermatidae > Lyroderma > Lyroderma lyra. The sequence goes on along the minus strand of PVJL010000989.1, from coordinate 281,151 downwards.
TACTTCATAACACCTTACTGAGCTGTTTGTATGGTGCTGCCAATGTAAGCACACTGTGGCAAGTTCTCAAACTGGATTGTCAGATTTTGGGTATGAGGACAGCTCTGATGGCCATTCCAGAAAAAGAGTTCTAAAGCTGCTTTGAAGGGTGGACTAGGTGCTGGCATTGGTGCATAGCTTCCCAAGGGGAGTACTTCAAAGGTGACTGTAGTGATATTCAGCAATGAGGTATGTAGCATTTTTTCTAGGATGAGTTCACAAAATAAATTTTCTGATCTCATAAAGGGAGAAATCAACAGTAATATAATAATAGAGGAATTTAACACTCCATCACATAAATGGATAAATAAACCAGACAGTAAATTAATGAAGAAGCAATGTCCTTAAATGTCATATTAGATCAGATTGACTTAATAGAGATTTAGAGAACCTTTTATCCAAAAACTACAGAATACACATTTTTCAAGTATACATGGGACATCTGTCAGGATAGATCATATATTAGGCCACAAAACAAGCCTCAATAAATTCGAGAATATTAAAATCATTTCAAGCATTTTTTTCAGCCACAATGGTTATGAAACGAGAACGCAACTACAGGAAGAAAACTGAAAAACAAAAAACAAAAAACAAAAAAAAACAAACAAAAGCAAAAACATAAATAAATACTTGGAGACTAAATAACATGCTATAAAACAACCAATGGATCAAAGAGAAAATTAAACAAGAAATCAAAAACTATCTTGACACAAATGAAAGCACAGCTTTTCAAAATTTCTGGGATGCAGCAAAAGCAGTTCTAACAGGCAAATTTATAGCTATACAGCCCTCATTCAGGGAAGAAGAAAAATTCTAAATAAACAATTTAACTCTATATGTAAAGGAACTAGAAAAAAGAACAAAACCCAAAGTGAACAGAAGGAAGGAAGTAGTTGAGATTGGAACAGAAATAAGTGAAATAGAAATTTAAAAAAACAATAGAAAAGAACCATAAAACAAAGAGCTGGATCTTTGTAAAGATAAACAAAGTCAACAAACCTTTAGTGAAACTCATCAAGATAAAGAGAGAGCACAAATAAATGAAATCATAAGTGAAAGAGAAGTTAGAACCAACAACACAGACAAAGAATCATGAAAGAATACTAAGAACAATTACATGCCTACAAATTCAACAATCTAGAAGAAACAGATAAATTTCTAGAAGTATATAACTTTCCAAGACTGAACCAGGAGGAAATAAAAAACCTAAACAGACAGATGAATGAAATATAAGTGTAGAGAGCAAGTTGATGGTTTCCAAGGGGCAGGTGGGTGGGGGAATAGGAATAAAAATAAATAAATAAAAATTTAAAGAATAGTGACAACATCAAGTGCTGGGGGTGCAAAAGGAGGAGGAGGAGGAAGAGAAGAAGAAGAAAAAGAAGAAGAAGAGGAAGAAGGAGAGGAAGAAGAAGAGGAAACTGGTGTTAACTGAGGGCAAGTGACATTAGTAAGGTCACTGTGAGTTGGGGCAGGGTCCATCTCTGGGTTCGGTTCTTGCGGCTCCATCCAGCCCCGTCCAGGGAATTTAAAGGGGCAGCTTTTCCCAGACAACACTGACTCATGGTGGTGACTCATTAGCACATGGAACCAGTCCAACCTGGCCTTTCTCTGCCTTCCCTCTCTAAACCATACCCAGCCCTGGAGACTCTTGCAACCTCTTTTGGACTTTTCCAACTGGTGTCATCTACCATCTGCCTGGAATTCTCAGCCTTTAAAAAGACGACGCACTTATTTTGCTTGAATCACCTTGGAGGGACTCCCTTTTGAAAAATCTTTATTTACACCTATGTACTTCAGAGATGGAGAGGCTGGTATCTCATTGATCTGTCTCTCCACAGTGACAGCACATAGTAGGTGCTCACTAAGAATTTTGTGTTGGGTGGAGGTAGGGAAAAGATGGAGACCAGAACTCTGGGCAGCCTGGAGAGCCATGAGCTTTATTGAGTTTTGTTTGTGGGTTTTCTCAGTAAAGTCCGAATTCCGTGGTCTGGCGAGGAGAAGTGCCATCCACCCCCACCACACACACACACACACACACACACACACACACACACAAGGAAAAGAAAAATACAATCAATAAAATTTAAAACTTAAATGGATTGGTTCACCAGGCACCAGTAACCATGAGATAAATGTAAGGAAGAATGAAGAATAGTGATTTAAGAAGATAAAGTATCACTGAGAAACACAAAGAAAAAGAAATGAAATCAATTAGAATAGAACAGAGAAAATGGAGAAGAAAGAATATTCAGAGATACAGTGGCTAAGGACAGGCAGGACTCTTCAGATTTAGGAAGCACAAGATGTCCTGAGTAGGAAAATACATGTAAATCTAAACCTAAACACCAGCCATCTTTAAATTGATAAATGGCAGTTACTAAGATACCCTATGGCAAATATCTACGGGTTACAACTTTAGAAGAATTGCCTATAATATTAGAAACATGTTAAGGATACCTCCCTGCTTCTATTCAATATTATACTAAAGATCCTAGGTCATGTAGTAAGGAAAGACAAATAAAAAAGTAAGAATTGGAAATAAACTAAATAATCATTATTCATACCCACTATGATTACGTACATGGAGAATCTAAGGGAATCTATAGGCAAATTATTAGAATTAATAAGAACATTCCACAAGTTTGTGGATACAAATAAAAATATAAAAAATAAAAGTCACTTATATTCCAGCTACAGAATTTAGAAAAGGATTTAAATATTCAAAGCATTTTTTTCACTAGGGATTATAAGAGCAACCAACACTCTGCAGTATGTGGGATCAATTTAGTAAAAATGTACAAGACCTTTAAGGAGAAAATGGCAAAACTTCACTGAAAAGACTTAGGAAAAGAGAATGGAGAATAAAAATCTCACTGTTACAAACATGGCAGTTTTCTCCCAGAGGACTCTGCAAACATAATTAAATTCCAATGAAACACGTATTAGAACTAGATAAGCTGACTTTAAAAATTACATGGAAGGTCACAGGGCCCAAATTAATTTAAATCAAAGGATAGCCTGATAGTAAATAATTTAGACTTTGCAGGCTCCCCAGGTTCTCTGTCCCATATTGTTATTTGCTTTTGTTTCTTTGCTGGCAACTCTTTAAGCAAGTGACAACTCTTCTTAGCCTAGGGTCCATAGTTTGCCAATTTCAAAGAAAGAAGTAAATTTGGGGAGGTGGCGGTAGGACTTTTCCTACTGGATGTGAAAATTTCTTCTAGCACTATCAGAGCAAAGAGTTTGTGATACCGACATAGGCATGCAACACAGACAAACAGAACCAAACAGCCCCCAAGTACTTACACACGTACATGAAACTCCAACCCTGGCAGAGATGGCAGTACAGTCATTGAAGGGAGAGAGAACTGTCCAATAAGTGGCATGGGGACAATTCCTTATCCATATAAAATGAAATAAAATTAGATTCTCCATATCTCACAGTCACCAAAAATAAATTGTGAGGAGATTTAAAGACAAGGTAAAATGCAGAACCTGAAAATGCTATCCAGGGGATATTAGAGACTATCTTTATTACCTTGGAATAGAGAGGATTTCTTCAAATATAAAAGGCACAAAGCTAAAAGGGAAAAATGATTCATTGTGATTATACTATATATGTAAAAATAATTTTTTCATTACAAGAATTCATAAACAAAGTTTAGAGACAAACAATAGACTGAGAGAAGATATTTTCAGGACACAAAATCAATGAGAAAAAGACTATCAGAGAAGAAAAAGTAGCAAAGCAAATGAACAAATTACAGAAGTAGAAACCCAATAAACTTATGAAAATATGTTCAGCATCACAAATAATCAGGGAAATCAAAATTAAAGAAAGTAATATAATTTGATATCTATCAGTTTGGCCAACATTTTAATCTAACAATACTAAATCCTAAGAATGTGGATAATGAGGACAAGACTTCTGGTGGAAGTAAGAAAACAAAACAACCAGACCAAAAAACTCCTATTTTTTTAGTCCCTTGAAAGGGCCATTGTAGTTTTTTCTTGGGAAACACAGCAGGGAGGAAATGCAGAGCTGTTCTGTAGACACCCCCGTTCCTCGCCCTTTTCTCTGTCTTTTCTTGTGGGCCCACCTCTGGGTACAAAGAACTCATTGTCCTTCCCATTGTCCTCCTGCAGGTCTGACTACCTCGCCATCCCATCAGAGAACAAAGAGAACTCTGTGGTGCCAGTAGAGGAATAGAAGGGCTGTGACTCGAGGTGATGTACAGGGAAAGGGAGGGAAGGTGGATAAAGATTGGCAGGTTGTACAAGTGACTCTGTCACCCATAACCCAAGTGTCTTTAAACTTAGTCCCTAGGTTAATTTCGACCTTACTCAAGTCTCCTCCCTCAGAATACTTCAAGGTGATGCCCAAATCACAAAGCTCTGTGTGATGCCAAACCCCTCAGAGGTGACTTTGGCTTGAGCGTTGAAGCAACTTGAACTCCTTACCCATAGTGACAAAGGCATAGTAACCCCCCATTCCCTTCTTTGTAAGCATCGTGGATTCAGCCAGTCTCTGTCTGGGCTGGAAATTCTTAGTGGTTTGTTTTCTCATTGGTAGGTGGCCTGAACGCTGAGGGACTGCATATCCCAGGTTCAGTGATGTCAACAGCATCAGGAGGGCGCCCCAGAGGCCACATTGCTTCCCTGCATGCATCCATCCTTCATTCATCACACATCCGCTCACCTCTGACTGCCTCACCCCCCAGACCCTGCATACCATAGGAGTTTGCCAGCACTGAGGAGCTGATGTGTCTGCATAGCTCCAATTTCACCCTGTCCTAGAGTTCAAGCAAGCAGCTCCCATACCAACTGGACTTCTCCCCCGTTTTCCAAACGACTTTAAACAAATGCTGGAGGTGGTACGTCCATCCCTCTGCCCCTGACTGGCTGGAGTGGGCTCATTCTCCGCTGCTGCAAGTGAATGGATGTCTTAATGGAAGGAAGCAGGAGTGATTAGTTTGGGTGAAAGGAAGTGTCATGAAGTGGGATTTTTGAAGTCAGCTTTTCCAAATTCTTGGCACACTTGACTAGAACATCAGAGCAATCCATGCTTTCCTAGATTCTCTGAGAGCAGAAAGTTCATGAAGCATGGACTAGAATGTTCTCTGGAACTTGGTACTCCAGAGCTAGATCCTGTTACATCTCTAAAGGCCTGGGTTAGTCTCAGTCCTTCAAGAAGCCAAGCACAGGAGACTTGGGAAGGACTGAGCAATTTAAGTGGCTCTTGAAACTCATACATGTTCAGGATCCTGCGGGGGGGGTGTGTATGCCCTGCCCCCAAGCAAGCACACCTCCTGAGATGGCTGGGAGGCATTATTTTTCTGAGGGTACGGAAACTGAAATCCCTACACTCTCCCTCTCAAAGTTTTTGTGGATCAGTATTATTTATTCCTCATGTTACAGGAGGGAACTGAGACTCAGACAGGGCTCAATTAACTTCAGAGGATAAACTGGAGCAGATGCTGCCCACGTGAAACTTCTCAAGATGGACTGAGATTGGCTATGGCCACACCACCTTCACAAGCACAGATTAGGGTGGACTGCCTGTGAGGTTAACTCTGATTCTAGTAACTAGAAATCGGCTGGAAAAGCAGAAAGACGACCAAGTAGACTTGAAGCATTTCCTTAATGAAAGAATTTGTGAACCTGTCACATCATCCCGAAGAATGTATCTGGGAATAATATGTAAGAAACATGCTTATCAGTCTGATAGAAGAGCAAATGAGTGACACGATAAGGGAGGGAAGGGCTAGGTGGCTTCCAAATAGTTTACCTGTGAATCCACAATGTGTGAGGGCTTTTTTTTTTTCTAGATTTTTGGGAAAGCAGATGAAGACTGGAAAAATCTCGTTTCATTTTGAGTGATTGGTGAGAGTGTGATGTCCTTCAGCACCTGGTAATGAGAAGGGGGAAAGATGCTTTACAGAATTTGAGAAGATGATTTGATGAATGAGATGTCCCTCTCATCTGGGAGAATTTATGGGGAGCGATCATACTCCAAGGGCTTTGGGCCGCACCTGAAAAACTCATTTTTCCTTTTCTTCCATCCTTGGGAAAGTACTTGGAACAAGCCCGTGTTCACATATTCAAGAGTCTGATGTTACTGAAGAAAATACTTTCAATAAATTTAAGGCCCTTCTCATTGGTAATTTCTCATATAATCCTCCCAAAATAGGGGACAGTATATAGACTTTTCTTACTTTATAGTTAAGAAAGTCAGCCTGGATAACCAAGAGGTTTTCGCAGTCACATGGCTGGCTGATGACAGAGTTCGTAGAAGAAGCAAGTCACTTAACTCCCATCCAGTCTCCTCTTGCTTCCAGTAGATACTATACCTAACATGTAATCAAGGATATGCATAACTGCCTTTTCTTTCTTTTTAAAAAAACAAACTCAGATGCTGCCTGAGTGATTTTTTAATGAAGCTTAAGGGTACCTATTGTCTTGTTCTTATTTATCCTTTACATGCCATCTTCTCTGGTCTTTCCCTTTTTCTGACATCTCACCCTTAATACTTTCTTTAGAGCTATGTGGTCTACAAAGCATTTTCATGTCAGTTATCTTATTTCTTCTCCACAAATAACTCTGCAAGGTGGATTATTACTAATACTCATATTATAAATGCAGACGCTGAGGCTGCCTGAGGCTAAATAGATGTATCATACCCTCAGTTCATATAGATGGTAAATGCCGAGTCCAGGTCATTTGGACTGCCAGCCCAGTTCTCTTTCCACTTAGACCATTGTTGCCTCCTGCCCTCTTATTTTAACTTCCATGTAATCTTTACTCCTCTTGCTTATCCTGAGATATTCAACATCTTCTCTCACCTCCTATCCCACTCAACTGCTCCCCTACAACTTTACTTCTTGGCAGATGCTAGAAATGAGCTTTAAGAGTCCACATCATTTTGGTTTTCCCTTTGTAGTTGGTTTGCATATCATTATTTTTCCTGAATTGCAATTAAAGGTCAAGTTTCCTGGGAGACTTGACCATGGCTATAAATCAACCAGGACTGTGATCACCAGCCTACTTCAAATCCTTACGCACTCCGTTTCTCCCCATATTCCCACAAAGAACCCAGACTAAATGTGTGTTGTTCTAAAAGCTTTATGTAGCATGCTGTTCTTATTAAAGGGCTTAGAAATGTTCTCAAGGGCTATTACACTTTAGGAACCCCATCTGATGCCTTGGTGCTGGATACTTCCCATGACTGCTCCTCAACAACACAATTCACTGAAGGCCAAGCTAGGCTGGATCTGATTTTCTCCTTCCTACTGTTTAACAGTCATGAACTTGATTGCTCAACTCAGTTGGCCCTATAAGCGCCTTGCTCTACTGACCTTTACTATTAGCTCAGTCTTGTATTACAGCCCCAACTCCTGTGTGGAAACCCCTTGAAGCCAGTGGCTTCACTGCCCCCAACCTTTATTTTCAGTCTAATTTTCTTTTAGTTTTTTTCATCCCCAAACATCTGCACGCTCAGATTTCTGATCCGCTGCGTTTCTGCTTTCTCCTTAAGATGCCAAACTAGAAATGTTAGTAGAAAAGGAATTTTTCAAAGCAAGAATATGCTGGAAATATGTGTAGATTAGTGAATGGATAAGGGTCAGTACCCCCTTCCCCAGACCTACTAGATCAAGAAGGAAAATATACCCATCTCACAACTTGTGAACCCACCTGATATAAATCAGAGGGAAAAGGTTATGTAATTGCATTTTTGCCGGAAGAGCTAGACATCTTTCACTCTATCTTGGTTTCCTTTTCCCAAGTTAACATAACAAAAGCCTTCCTCTCACCTCCTTTTGTAAATGAAAACTCCCTAACACCGTGGATTCATGGGATCACTTCAAACATATCTGAATAGTATTTGGAGTGTTCAATACTTTGATCATCCATTCAGTCCACATTTCACCACCGTCTAGACGGCAGTGTGCCCCATGGTCTTAGGTCTGAAAAGTCTCTTCACCCAAGCCTATCTTAATTTCTAAAATTCTACCGTGGTGGGTAACTAATGTTTCATCTTCCCCCTTGAGTTTATGGTAGGACTGAGATGAGCACTTAAGCAAGTCTGAGTTATATGAGTTATAGGTCAAATTCAACCCCTAGCACAGGCCGGCTAACCCTCAAAGCCAGTAATGCTCGCTTTTCTCCCCAAGTCACCATTTGTCAAGAGCTGCATCTGTGCGCAGCGTGTGTGACAGAGGGCAGGTGACTGAAGAATGAGTCCTTGTAGGCGTGTGAAACATCATTAAACACAATGAGCAAACTCGTAGTCTTGCAAAAAAGTGATGGTACTTTTTATCACACTGTCAACTTCATATTGCTTTGTTTTGATTTTCCACAGCCAATACTTTTCTGAACTCTAGAAATGTTGTTCCTGACCACTCAAGCTCTCGACAACCAAATGCCTGTCTGTAGTGTTTTTCAGTAAACTCACTGTTCATATCAACAAAGAGTCTCTAAACACTGCCTGCTCTGGTTTACTCTGCTATGCACAATGTGTCTGCTAAGTGTACTGTGACTTCTTCCTACCACTCCAGCCTGCTCTCCTTTCTCCCTTTCTTCCCTACCCAATACAAAGAAATACAAGACTTACTTGTGTTCTCACCTGCCTGACATCCAGTAAGTTTCTGACCAGGTAGCAAAGGGCTAACTGCAAGGACCTAATGAAGGGAGGGGCTACACTCCCATACCAACCAGTTCAGGGGACAGAAAGCAATGAAGCAAAGCTGTCTCCCACTGCCCACCTTCCTGGAAGTGCCAAGCACTCAAAAGGGAAATGTTCAACAAGAAATTGTCAGGATTCACAGTCCACCATGCTCTCTTATAACAGCAAAAGTACTGATGAATATTGAAGTCAAACATTATCCTAGTATAGTACCGGCCACTATACTAAGACACACACACACACACACACACACACACACACACAACCTCTCAGAAACTGACACCTGAAGTGACAGATAGGGCCAAGGTCACAGAGTTGATAGTGATGATGCAATCTGTATTCGGGTCTGGTCCCGAAACTTCTTACCACGTTATCAGGCTGCCTCCCTGCTCTGGGAAGTACGTCCTACATGTCAGGTGGGTGGCTGTGTGTGTGTGAGCGTGCCTACATACTCATGCTTGCAGGACTTGCCTTAATCCCATCTGGGAAGAGCAGAAACATCTGGGACAATGAATACTAATGAATCAAGCAATAAACACACACACCACCATTTATTATTTGTAGTTCAATACTTTTTTCTTTTAATTCATACTGTACTTCCATGGCTCTAGCTACTTTACATGAAGATTTGGCTGGGAAGCCTTGTATGTTTCTAGGTACTAGCAGGAAGTTTCCAGACCTTGCGCACAGCGCCAGTCAAAGTACAGATACTGATCCAAACACAGATGGCCAGACAACTCAACTGCAGTCAACCTGTGTTCTTGTCCACAGATGGCCCAGTACAGGTGTTGGGGGGTGCTGCTCACCCACTCTACCCACATCAGGATTATCCAGGGCCACTATAGCCTCAGGCCCATCCCTCCCCACTGTGGAGTCTAGGCTGATGGGGAAGCACCATGGGTTTGGGAAGATGATGTGGTCCATGCAGAGTGTGCTCTGGCCCTAGAGTGCAGGACAGGGAAATGTAGGGAGCCACATGCTGTGGTTGGCAAAAATGGCTGCTTTTACTACGCCATCTCAGCTTGTGGCACCCAAGCCCAGGGCCACGTCCCCAGACACAGCCAGCTGTCTTGCCTGGAGCAGAGGCCACCATCTTGCTTCTGCAATGTCCCACTGTGTTGAGAGAAGCAAGGAGGGCCAAGGGGCAGAGATGGCAATGTCTTTTACACCTTCACATGTTGGACAGATCATCTGGCATCAGCTCCTCTTGGCAGGCAAGGTGCTTCACCAGCAGCCAAGGCGCCAATCCGGGCTCCCAGGCCTGCCGAGGACCTCCAGTCATGACAGCAAACAATGCCCCAGACCCCTGAGCTGTCGCACAGAACATCGAAACAGGGAGCTGGCCGGGGCCCTCCTAGTCGCGGTCAGAGCAGGAGTGAGGTAACGAGGCTGGGCAGAGAGGTGGGAAGGGGGCTCTCTACACCGTGTGCAAATTCCCGCTGTACTTCAGGAGAGCAGGGGCATTAAAGACGGCCTTCCAGAAAAACACTCCTCTCATACCCAAATTGCATCTTCTGGAAGAAAACAAAGAGGTGGAGCAGAGTGGGACTAGCTTGCTGCAAGTTGGGGATGAGGGTCAAGGACATCAAGTGGTAGATGAGATGACTGTCCCACAGCCTAGAGATGGGGTGGGAGAAGGGAACTGGGAACAGAGGTTCTCAGGTTTTGTACTGGGGTGGGCAGGTAGTCAGGGGCTGTGGGGAGGGACACACAGCCCTGTCTTGGGGAAGACAGAAGGGTGCTGTTTCTCAGGGGTATGGGGTAGGGAAGAAGGGTTGGCTTTGGCTGCCCTGAAGCACAGCACGGCACAGAAAGAATTCTTTTGCGGCCACAAACAGTCCAGAAAGATTCTTCCCCTAGCCCTTTCTCCAAGATTTCACCCCAGAGAATTGCCGGTGAATGTCTTAGACATGCTCCAGGCCTGGGTTGGGGACAGCAACATGGAAAGAATCTCCACATTCCTCTAAGCCAACCCAAGGATTTCAGCCAAAGCTTCACACCTAATCCAAACCCCAACAAGGTTTGTATTTAGCCAAAAGAGAAGCACTAGAACCAGGACTAACTTGTCCCCCCTGGTTCCTGTTAGCAAGGAGGAGAAAGGATGGGTAGATGAAAGGCTTCATAGCCTAGGGACGGAAACCGGGCTCTACCCAAGTGGTGCCCTCTCCCTGTCACCCTCCTTCTCCTATAGAGAAAGCCCAAAGGCAGGTCCCTCCCCAAAGTAAGACTCGGGTGGTAAAGGAAGGAACACCATCTTAGCTGTATACTGAGCAAAACAGCAAGCCAAATTGCTCTCTGCCTCTCTCCCTCCCCCCCACCCTACATCTATCACTGTCTCTCCCGCTCCTCTTCCACCCTCTCACTGGGGCTCCCTAACCCTCCTAACCTATAAAAAAGAAAGTTTAAGTACCCTGAATTTCCTGGGAAATCAGGTACTGCCAAGGGAAGCTCGAGCCCAGACAGTAACCTTCCAAGTCTAAGAAAGCCCAGCCTTGCCAGTCTCCAAGACAACACCAAAGCTACAACCTACCTTAGAGAGAGTCTAGGCCAAGCTTGTCCAACCGGCGGCCCGTGGGTCACCTGCGGCACGGGACGGCTTTGAATGTGGCCCAACACAAATTCATAAACTTTCTTCAAACATGAAAATCATGCACGGACCTTTTTTTTCTTTTCCAGCTCATAGCTATCATTAGTGTTAGTGTATGTTATGTGTGACCCAAGACAATTCTTCTTCCAGTGTGGCCCAGGGAAGCCAACAGGTTGGACACCCCTGGTCTAGACCAACCCTGCCTGTTGCAAATGAGGGTACGGAAGCTGAGAGATGGGGAGCTAGGACTTAGGCCCAGGTCTCTTGACCCAGCCCAGTGCTCTCACAGCTTCAAGTGGCTGGGCTTGCGGGCCTGGGCAGTTCCCTTGTCTCTGGGAGGTGGATGAGGAGAGAGGGGAGATGCAGACAGGACTGGCTTCTCCAAGGCCAATATTGTTCATTCCTCCCCTGAAAGCTGGAGTGGAAGTATAGACTAGTTGTCTGCCTGGTCGAAACTTGGCAACATTTTTAACATTAAGTACAAGCTCTCAAATACTTTACCACACAAATCCTCACAGAAAGATGCCTGTGTGACCCAAGTTCTTACATGAACAAAAGCAAAAGCAGCACTGGCTGGAAGGAAACCCTACAAGGTGATGGTCCTGATGCTCCCCTGAAACTACTACACGCCGGGCTGCTGGCCGTGACTTACAGTGGTATTTCGGTGTCTCCCCCCAGGCCGATCCGCAAGGGCGAGGGCCCTTTTCTCTGACAGGTCAGTGAGTAGGGGGAAAGCTCTGTGTGGGAGCGAACAGTTGGTGGTTTTTCTCCTGGATCGAAAATCAGTAATTTATCAGAACAGAGAACACCCGTAAGAGACCCATGATCCTTTGAAATAATACAGGCCAAGGGATGTTCCCTGCGTGCACACACTGTCCCCTGTGTTCAAACCCCCAGAATCACGAGGGTTCCTGGGACAAACTCAGCACTTCCTTCCCTGTCCCTGTAATGGGCCCCAGAGGTCAAGCAGAAGCAGAACTACCGCTCAGTCAGGTCTACTTTGATCACTTTACTCCCAGCAAAGAACCCTTGACCCATCATGGGACCTTTAATAACTGAATAATTAAAATAAATAAATAAATAAATATGTATGGAATAAAATTCACCATTTTTGCTTTCAAAAGCTTCTGGGAATAATTTTGACTTCTGGCTTCCCCAACAGGGAAATTTCTAGCAGGCTGCGCTGTTCCTCCTTTGGCTCAGAGTCTGTGAACCCTGACCCTCCCCAGGGTCTTCCATTCGAAGTCCCGAACAAGAGTAGTGACCCACTGGCCTCAGGCGTACACGCTTTTCACACAGATTGTATTTAACTCCCTCCTTGGGGGAAGAAGGCAAATTCTGGCTGATCCCATGAAGTCGGGCTGATTTTCATACAACTCACCTAGGGGATGACCAGGGCATGGATTCTTTTGTCTTCTCATACTGCCTGTAGGGCAACAGTACCAAGGCTCTATTCTTACATGGACCGAAAGGTCCAAGTGGGATGCGCAACCATTCCAGGAGAAGAATACCATTGCTCTTCTCTTGGGCTAGGTCAGGGATAACACTCTTCCTTTCCTTCCGCCCCTTGCATCAAGGGGTCACCAGAAGAACAAGCCATCTGGAAGACTCTCCTTGCCAGACTGGCAGGATCCTTTTCTGATCCAGAATCCGCAGCTCTCTCTGGGGCTGGTGAGATTCCTTTGGCTATTAGATGGAGAAACAGTAGCTGGTGCATGAAGGGTGAGGAGTGTGCCCAGAAGGGTCCCACAAAGTCAGATAAATGCATGGGTCCTAGGGAGCCACCCCCAAAAAGGCCTGGATGACTCACTTTGCTAACCTAGAGTCTTCTTTCTATTCCTTACTGATCTCATAGCTCTCCGGGGTCAAGAAGGACAGAAAGCTTTGCTCCCTCTGCCAGAGCTCCTCAGCCCATGTCTGAGACACTGAGGATTGGGAATGGCCCCCACGGGGCAGACTCCACTTGGCTTCTTCATGTCAAAGTCAAGCACCCTGGCCAAACCCATTCCCTTCAAGGTCTCAGGTCTTTTTCCACATGCCAAGTGTCTCAGACAGCTGTTACCCTTGTTGGTTCTTGACTGAGAGTAAATGATGCTGGCGGCCAAATGGGTGCTTGCATATCTGTGCTCACTACTCATACAGCTCACACAGCACTCTGTGGTCAGGCCCTACAGTCCTACACTGCTGGGGCATTCACTGTCCCAAACCCCAGCGGTCCTACAACACCTAATTCATCCTAGAAATCAAACCAACAGCCCAAAGGAAAGGAATGAGAGCTACAGGCCTGATGTGCCTGTAAGCACTAAAAGAGATTCGTAAGATCAAAAATGTTCCACCTGGCTAATAAACAATGTGCACTTAGGGCACAGAGGAAAAATAGGGCTTTAGGCACTACAAAGTGACACTTTACCCAGATCCAGCCTGGGAGAAGACCAGAGAGAAGAGGGTGTGGGAAAGTACAAAATTCCCAGGCCTCCGGGCTCACGACTTACACGGGTTAGAGCAGGGCGCAGGGGGATGGAGAACACCGCTCGGCACGCTAGTCCTCACACCAGTCCTCGGGAGCCTGCGCTACAAGGCCAGGCCCACAGGCGCAGCCCCCCGTGCTTTCCCACAGCCCTCTCCCACCGATTCCCTGACTACGGTCCGTCCAAAGGGGCTGGCCTCCGATAGCCGAGTCCAGACAGGGCTCCTGCCTCGAAGCTTCCTTGTTCCAAGAGAATACCTGGGGAAGCCTGGGGTAGGGAGGAAAGGTCTTCTTTTATTTTGCAAACAAATCAAATGCAGGATAGGGAATGAAGCACCTTAAGCAATGCCCCCTTGAGACTTCTTTGCAAGACCCCCAGGGTCTTCACAGACAGGACTCTGGCTCAATGACATTTCCCTTCTCAGAGCCAAGAATGGCCAGCAAGGGAAAAGGTGGGGACTGGAGTTTGGGAGGAGGATGAGGGAAGGTCGGTGCTGAGAGTGGTCCCTGCCCTCCACCGGCCAGCACAGGAGGCGGTTCTGCTCCTTCTCCCTGGTACATAGGCATTATCTCTTTTTAAAATCTGTATATAATATATATATTTAAATTCTGTATATATATATTTATATATATATATATTTATAGGGTCTATGTACACGTATTGCACAGGCCTCTTGCAGCCGCCCCTGCTCCTGCCTTGTCAGTGATAGCGGTTCCTCTTCTCTTCGTGTTCGGACGTGTAGTCACGGGACCTGATGCCGTTCTGAAGATTGATGAGTGAGTCCTTCATCTGTAAGACAGGGAACCCCACCCCCACCCAGGTTTGTGCCCTCAGTGGGTTTCTCCATGTACCAGCACCTGCCACGCCCACCAGTGGCAGGGCCCTACACACCAGGGAGCAAGAGAGCTGGGCTCCTAAGGCAACAGTGATTCTCAAGGGGACAGTCTCAGGCAGGAAGGGGATAGTTGGTCTGGCACTGCAGACCCCTAGGGTACGGTGTGCTGTGTCTTAAAGATCTGTGGCCCTTGTACCATTGAATTAAGAATTCTCTGGAAGCACACAGTTGCTGTAAGGAGCCACATTAGTCCACCACTTAAGTGGAATTCTACTCACTGCACTGGTGTCCCCATTGCTCCTAACCGCACTGTACCCCCACCTCTGTACATTTTCTCACAGTGCTCCCCCAGCCTGGGACTCTCCCCTCTGTTCTCTGTTCCAATCTTACCTATCTGGCTAAGGCCCAGAGCAAACTCAAACCTTCTCTGAGTCACAGCCGTCTTTCTTCTTCCTGGCCTCCCTTACACCACTCACTAAATCTCTGGACTGCAGTCCTCTTTAACTGCTTCGTTTTGTGTGCTGGCACTGCAATGTGTCTTATGCTCATACACCCACGTGCCAAGCACAGAGCTGAGTAGGCTTTTAGTTCTATCTATACAACTGACTTGACTTAACCTTAACTGGATTTCTTAACCTCTTTTAAGAAACAAACATATCAACATGGTTAGGTCATGGGATAGAGTTGAAATGGGGCAATTCCGGTGGCAGATTCCTACAATGGCCCGTCATATCACAACACACTTAAATACTGTCTCTAAGAAAGCCGCTCTATTACCATACAATAGAGTCAACATTTCATGGGTAAATGGTTATAGATTTTGAGAACCTCTGGTTTCTCTGCTCAATCAACCACTTTCTTCTCTGGTTTTTCTATATCCTCTGCTCAGTACGCATGAGGGGCCCATTACTGTTGTTTATAAGTCACTTTTAAAGGGAATGAAACAAAATACCTATCTTAACACTTGCAGAGTCCACCACGCCATAAATCTGACAGCCCTGAGCTCCAACTCACGGGACGTACTCTGAAATAGAACTGCAGATTTGGAAGAGAACTGGCTCATCCAGTCCAACTGCCCTCCCATCCAGTCCACAAGTTTCTTGTCCAACATCATCTCATCACCCCTTGAGTACTTTCAGGGATGGAATCTCAGCCCTTCAGAGTAGCTATTCCGCTGCTGAGTAGCTCTGACCATACAAGTAGTCTGTCTGTATTTGATGACTCCAAATTCTAATTCCCTGTAACTTCTAGCCCTAGGTCAGTCCTCTGGAATTTTATAAGTAGTCTAACCTGTTGGTCCCATTGCCTGATGACTTCCCTGCTCTTCTCACCCACTTCCCCTCTCCCGAATATCTCTTGAATTCTAGCACCCCTCCTCATATGAGAGGGACTCCAAATGCCTTACTCTGCTGTTCTCCCTCGTTTGGTGAAAAACGACCCTCCTTAAATGTGGCTCCACAGCTGGGCATGACACTCTAAACATACCACACTGGATCCTGACAACAGTATTAAAACACATCCTCCTTAATTTAGAGCTAAGATCAAACTATGACAAGAAATAGAATTTAATATTAAAGAGTGCCTCCCAAGTGCCATCAGAAGCTGACAGCAATTTCATGAAGCAAGGATTATAATTCCCATTTTATAAATGATGAAACTGAAGGTCACTACTATGAAATCCCTGGTTTGAGGTCACAAAACTAGGTAGTGGCAAGGGTGGGGTTCCATTCAGGACTGGGTGATGACAAAACATTAGAATGAAACCCCTGAGGAACAGCAATGCTAATGTAACAGAACAAACCCACCGTCTCCTATCCTCCTAACTCTCTGTGTAGCCAAGGGAAGTTCTGCCATCTTGGCAATCCCACAACTATCACAGGTATTTAATTCTTGCAGGGGAAGGAAGAGACTCCCTCCAGGATGATTTCCTTAAATAGATTCATCTAAGTTTTAGGAGTACAGGCAACTCTGCCAGGGGGAAGATGTCACGAAAAGCAGACACAGCACAGCCGTCTCCCCGGGCTGTCAGCACAGCCCCTGGGAGGAGCACCAGACAGAGGCTGTGCGTTTGTGCAGGTGTTTCGAGAGCAGGAGGGGATGGCATATATCAAAAAGAATTAGAGAATGTGCCCACTGGAAAGACAATTCTTTGTAAAAAGGGGGTTATCTCTTCAAATGCCTAGCTATAAAAAAGGAGGTTTTCTTTTCAGATGGCAACAGGTTACAAAAAAAAAAAAAAAAAAAAGAATCGTTCTCCTTTCATCCAGCCTACAGCTTTCCTGCTGCAAGGCCAGTGGGTCATTTTATTATTTGGGGGGAATACAGCTGTGTCTCCAACAGCTCACTCAAGGATGGCTTTAAGATGAGAACAATGGATGGCCTGGGAGAAGAATGAAGGGGAGGGTGAGGCCGGTGGGTGGTGATTGAGACGGAGACGGCGGCCTTCCTCAGAACCCAGGGACAGAGTCCCATCTCCAGCAGACTAGGGAGCATGGGGGGAAGGTCGGGGCGTCTCACCTGGTCCAGAAGCATCACTGAAGACTTGATGATCTCCCTCCATTTTAGGAGCTCAGTGTCGTGGTACTTCTGTTGGGACTCTAAGAGCTGGGCCCATTCTGTCTGAGACTGGGGTAACCTGTGGGATGAAAGAAGGGGAGGCCTTGCAGCTGAAGTTATGCTCAGTGGACTGTTCTGTGCTCTCAGACCCCCAAAGGACCGAGTCTCACATCAGAGTACGTTGTGCTCTGCTCATTACCCCTGAGCCCCAAACCAGAAGCCGACTAAAACGATGGACAGTTTTTAGAGCTTGCTTATGGACTGGTCCATCCTGAAGAGGCAAGGGCAGGGGGCAGTCCCAAGGAGACCAGGAGGCAGGAGCCAGGGTGCAGTCCAGGCCTGGCAAAGCAGAGGGTTACCTTTCTTGGAGCCGCAGACCCTGCCAGGCAGTGAGGGTCTGGGTCGTATGTTCCAGCATCCAGAGCTTGTAGAAGAGCATCACATTGAGGAGGACTAGAAGCACCAGACTAGAAAGCAAATGGGGAAACAACAGCAGTGAGAGCTAACCTGAGAAAGCCTGCTCCCTCTGGGACCCAGGAACCCCACTCCTCCACCCCACAGGCTGCTATCCTTGACCAGTGGGTCACCTGAAGCATCGCAATGAGTGCATACGTGGGCAGAGGGATGCAGCAAGGGGGTGAAAGAGAGAGAAGCACTCTAATCTGGAAGGGCCAGAACACGGCAGGAAAGCTGTGGGGAGGTGTGTGGGATGAAGGCACTAGAAAGGAGGGATGCCCAGAAGTCACCCAGAGGTGGGGTGCCTGGGGGGGAGAGAGGTCAGATGGAGAGGAAGAGAAATGAGAGGGTAAAAGAAGCAATCATAGAGCCAGTACCTGAAACAGATCCTAATGGGAGCAGGGAAGAAATGGGGAGGAGGCAGAGGTTAGAAACAGATTTGTGTGGAGAAGGGGAAGCCAGATAGAATCAGTGAGGAAGGAACGCTAAGAGCAGAGACACAATGGACAAGGACCAGCAAGAAAGGAGCAAGAGAAAGCAACTGTGAGAAGACTCTTAAGATTTCAAGAATGACAAATCCAGCTAAGTTGCCTCCAGCAACCCAACCTGAGGACAGGACTGAAGGCTGAGACCATGGGAGGGAGTCAGTGGATTGCAGCTCTGCCCCTGGTGTGCTGCGCAGATGCTGGCAGAGCTGCTCGAAAGCTGCAGCCACAGGCCCGCAGGAATCACAAGGACCAGCTGAGGTTACCAAGAGAGAAGGCAGAACTAGTGGGAGACAGGGACGTGGCAGGGACTGCGCAGGGGCTGGAGGACCCAGTCACAGGCTGACCAGATGCCCTGTTTTAAATGGGACAGAAAACAATGGTACTGTCCGATATAAACATTTCAAGTGGTCTGTCTGGTCAGCCTACTGACACCTTGCATGTGGCCCAGGGAGACCAGGCTGACCACACACATCATTTGAAACAGGACAGAGCCGTGGTTTTTTCTCCCGTTTCAGACGGGACGTCTGATCAGCCTACCCAATGGACAATGGAGAGTCCCAAAACACAGGAAGTTCTCTTCTTCTCTTGGCTGCAGTGGCTGCCTAAAGACCACTTTACAACAGAAGTTCAGCAGATGAAGAAACAAACACTCCAGTAAAAAAAGAATTTAACTTCTAATCAAGTTTCCTAGCTTCTCTGAGATGCCACCTGCTCAACAGGACAATGGTGCTTGTTGGCGCTGTCATGTGGATTAAAGGACCATACATGAAGCACCTGCCCACAGGAGGCCCCCACCGCTGGGGGTTATTTTCATGAGAGGAGGGGATAGACACACATAAGAAAAGATGACAAAAGGGGAAGATAAAACAAATAGATGGAAAAGACCAATAAAGAAAGTCTTCTCACTTGTGCTCCCAATTGGCACCTGCAAATCCCTGAGGCTGCTCAGCTGTGTTCTCCACAAGAACTAACTTTTGTGTTGCCCTTCAATGATCCTGCCTATAACTATCAGCACAACTCGGGTCATCTGATGACCCACCTCTTCAGCGTGAGCAGCACACAACCTTAGCACCTGCCTCTGGGTTTGTGTTTATTATCCTGTCTGTGCTCAGTAAGGGTCAAGGGAACTCCTCATGCTGTGTGAGTGAAGGCTTGGCAAAGATCTAAACCAGCAGTCCCCAACCTTTTTGGCATTAGGGGCTGGTTTTATGGAAGACAATTTTTGCATGGACCAGGGGTGGGGGAGTTGGTTTGGGGATGATTTAAGCATATTACTTTTATTGTGAACTTTATTTCTATTATTATTACTACATTGTAATATATAATGAAATAATTATACAACTCACTTGCGACTATAAGGCCTGCCACCAGATGCAGCTTAATTGTCACTTACCACTCACTGACAAGGTTTTGACAGAAGTCTGCAAGCAACTGATTTATTATGGTCTCTGTGTAGTCAAAACCTCTCTGCTAATGTCAGTCTGCTTATGTGCAGCTGCTCCCCAGCACTAGCATCACCGCCTCAGCTCCACCTCAGATTATCAGGTATTAGATTCTCATAAGGAGTGTGCAACCTAGATCCCTCGTGTGTGCACCTCGTGTTCGCACTCCTATGAGAATCTAATGTGGCTGCTGATCTGACAGGAGGTGGAGCTCAGGCAGTCATGTGCATGATGGGAAGCAGCTGTAAATATAGATGAAGCTTTGCTTGCTCACCTGCTGCTCACTTCCTGCTGGATGGCCAGGTTCCTAAAAGGCCATGGACCGGCAGCAGTCCATGGCCTGGGGGTTGGGGACCCCTGCTCTCAACTGAGAAAACAGGTGGGAGGGCCAGGTGCTCATGGGCAGGCGTATGGGGGCTTGAGCCTGCCAGACACAGGGCGACTGGCACTGTACTGGTCCACCATGCGCAGACTGTGACAGACCCCCTGCCTGGACCCACCCATGTTGAATAATGAGGTTTGATGATCCTAAGCTAATTAAGCCCCAAATGTGGTTAATACCCTGCTATACAATTTACTCAGGTGAGCAGGCCTTCTCTACTTAACGTAAATGCGGAAAGAGGTTAAACACAGACCTAACTAGTGGTTAGTTTTCTATCTGCCAAACCCAACACCAGAGATTTAGTTGTAACAATAGACGCGCAACTTTAAAGTGATGATGTGGAATGTGAATTTTACTGGTTTTACAGATGTCTGTTTATAATGTTGTAAAAAAAATCTTGGCTTCTCTTGTCATATTCAGAAGAATTTTACATCTGCTTTTTTGTTACATATTCAAGGGAGGCAAGTAAGACAGCCTTCTTGACATTCCCTCTACTTTAGTGGCTGGAAGTTTGTCCTCAGCCTCCTTTATTTTCTCACACTCTCCCTCTCTTCCAGTGATCTCACTCACACCCACAGCTTTGAGGCTACCGGTAATTAAATTGGCAGCTGCAGCATAAACCCCTCTCCCAAGTCTCAGGTCCACATCAACACACATCTATCCGTCACCGTCATGTGGATAGCTCATGGCACTCACAGACATCCCGGGAACTGATAGCAGCTTCTCTGACCACTTTTTGCTAAGTTCCAGATTTCTGTTAAGGACACAACCATCTAGGGACACAGGAATCAGTAAGTCACCTTCCGTCATTATGTGAGCAGAGGTCTCAGGCTCTCAGCCCTAGTCCCTCACCTCAGTCCACCAGCCTCTCCGGCCTGGGTCACGGCCTGCTGCCTCCCTGCTTCAGGTCCTTGCCTGTCCAGTTCATGCACCACATTGCCATCAGAGTGATGTATTTTTTCAAAAACAAATCCAACCAGGTCACTCCATGGCTCCCTTCAGTGTTTTCTGAGGGTGGGGGTGGGGCTGTGCCCTTGCTTCTGCCTCTGTGAAGGCCAGAATCAGTGGGTGGGTGGGGAGTGTCACAGAAACAAGACCAAACTAGGCACGGTAAGCAACTGGGAAGCTCCTGTGCCCCCATTCTCAGAGCATGTCCCCATGCAGGCAGGACTGGGCCTCAGGCAGTGAGCCATGCCAAGTGGAAGAGCTGTCTCCACTCACCTATCCCAGCTGCTCCCTGCTCAGAATGGTTTACAAACGTCCTGAGCAGGGGCCATGGCCTCACCTATCAGGTAGCTCTGTTCACCCATCTTACACCTTCATTGCTTTCAACTAACTTGGTCCCCGGCCTTCATCTTTCTGTGCAAATTATTGATCCTAGAGTTTTACAGCACTGTGCCAATTATTACGACAGTGGGCTGATAAATTTTGCCTCCACTGGAATATCTTTTTTTTGTTACATTCCACATACCTAGATATAACCACTTCTATGTAGTCACACAGTCTCTCCCCCTCCATCATTCTTGACCTTGCACAACAGATGCTCACAGTTTGCACCCGGGGCACATCGAAACGGAAGAGTGTTCAGAGCAAACAACAGTCAACATGACCTTCCCAGAGAGGCCAGAGTTTTCAATTTTTCGGCTGAGGTGACCCCTTATGGCGGTATTCCAGGGACTGCCTTTTGTTCTCAGCATTGTAAAGATGGACCCAAGTGTCATCACCTGTAATGCTCTTTTTAAGAAGTCCTCACCTTCTTTTTCAAAAATTTCAAAAAAATTGGGAGGAAATTTTTCCACTGTTAAGAACTTAATAACAGCACGCTGTTTGAACCGAATGTCTAACACTTCCATTTCGATGTGCACTGGGTGAAAATGTGAGCATCTGTGTGTGCAAGATCAGGAGTGATGGAGGGGGGATACCATGTGACTACACAGAACCAGCATATCCAGGTATGTCTAATGTAAGAAAAAAAATATTACAGTGGAGGCGAAATTTATCAGCCTGCTCACGTATAAACTGTGTACAATGAAATAAGCATATGCTTTTCCTGTAGTCACTGAATTTGCCTGGTTCCCCTGCCAAAGTGTGGGCCCCATGAGGGCACAGTCCTAATGCCTGGCACAAAGTAGACACCCAGAACGTCTCTTACAAAGGAATGGGCTCTGAGAATGCTCTGTAGCATCTCTACGTTGGTATTTATCCAACGGTGTAGTAATTTTGCATTTCCTGTCTGTCTTACCCACTTGAAATTGAGTTTCTGAAGGGCACAGATGCTGCATGCAGCATTTTCTTCTGAATCCAGGAGGCCTAGCACACAGTAAATGTTATATAAAACAGAGAAAAAGAAGCAGAGGCAAAGAATGGCAGACAGAGCAACTGATCTGGAGAGAGAAGACCAGGGGACAAAGAGCAAAACCAGGACAACCAAAAGGGTGCTCATACACCCAAAGAGACAGGGAAGGGGAGGTGGTGGGGAGCCTGGGGTCCCTTACACACAGCTGATAACCAGCAGCAGCTTGGACACGCTCTGCAGCTGGAAGCCACTGGCGGTGTCCTCAGGGATATACCGTGTCTGCGTGGAACCTGCAGGGAAAATAAAGAGGCTATCATCATCATGGCCCACAAGCCCACCAAACTTCTGATGTGGCACTGTCCATGGTGCTGTCAGGGCAACAATGGGACAGATACACCCAGCCTTACAAAAGCAGAAGGTAAGCTCCTCAAGGGCAAGGTCATGGGTTGGGTAAGGCAGGTGAATATTAAAGTCACTGAAGAAATGAGAAAATCAACAGCCCTATGGAGCTAGGACACAGATGCAGAACAAGGAGACAGCACTGTGCTTTCAGCTCTGGCTTTATCCGCACTGGCCACACGCTGTTGAGCAAGTCACAGAGGTTCTCTGCTGGTCAGTTTATTCAAACCCAATGTTACTCAGAAATCCCGTATGTAAAACACAACATGGGAGTGATCTGGCAGGAGGTGGGGGCAGGGACGCGAAAGGGGACACTCTCCTGCTCTGCCTCCTCTCCTGTCCCCATCCAGCCCCAATGAATGCCCAGGGATGTGCAGAGCAGACTGTGGGAAACACTGGATTGGTGAGTTCCTAAGGCCCCACAGCAGCAGGTTTCTGTGACTGAGTAGAGACATGGGGTTGTGAACGGCTGGGTGGGAAAAGCAAGATAGGTCAAGGGCATCCACTACGTGGTAGGGCAGGGATTTCGTGGGCCCATGGGGGCCAAGAGAGGGGAGTCACTTTGGAACCCCTGATCTTTGTGCTCTGACAACCTCTGAGGTCTGAGCTCCAGCTTCTCCCTGGTGCTTCTCCCAAGAACTTGGAAGCTGCACCCTTCAGCCTCTCCAGCTAGGTGTGGAGCTTAAGCAGCATGGAGGCATAAACCCAGCACAGAACACATATAGGCTCAGCAGGGGCTGAGGAACTTAAAGGGCAAACAAAAACAGGAGAGCATCTGGAGCCTTCGATTTAATGAGCTTTGTACAAATTATATACAATCTATACCCAAGATGCAAAATGAGTCTGCAAGAGTATGCCCTGGCACAGGCATGTGGCCCGAGCCCACAGCCCTTCGCCATACCACCCATCTCCAACTGGCACTTACCTGCCACATGCTTGATCCTGTGGCCCACGTCTTCATCAGTGGGCGTGGTGACAGGGCTCATCACCTCCTCCAGGTGCGGCACCCGCAGGTGGGCATGGGGACGCTTTCGCCTGCGCACCGTTGGGGGCTTGCTGGCCTTCTCTTTGGGAGACTGTCTGTGCATCTCGGCCAAATAGGCACTCTCCATTTTGGTCAGCTCGCTCTCTGTCAGAAACAAAACAGCCACATCGGAGGCTGTCTGCCCACACCTCCAACCCGACACACTGGCCTCCAGAAGCAGCTCTGTGCACTTCTAGCTGGATCCTGAGGGAGGAATTTTCCACACTATCCTCTGGGATATTGATGGGGAGTGCAGGGGTCCCTGAGGGATGCCCACGAGCCTCAAGAAGTACTTCAGGGACCCAGCCAAGCCCAGAGACAAGGTCGCAGACATCTGTACCTTCATGTATATAATTTGGGGCACATCACATTTCCTAATAGATGCATTCATGGGCTATTTCCTTTTCATATCAGAGTGACCACCAGTGAGACTAGATCTGAGGTTCATTTTCTCTGAGAGGTGGGGGTTGGGGGTCAGAGACTTCTTAATGATCTCATAAAAGTTACAGGCATAGTCTCTGAAAAAAATCCATGTCTACATACATGCTGAACTTTGTATTCATTTCTAGGGCAGACTTAGGGACTCCAAGAAACCCCCTCAGGGTCTCAGTCCATCCCCATCCTCCATGCTCCCCACTCCCGAGCCGGGTGACAGCTGTACACTCATGGAGTTCTGCCACCTGCAGCCTGTGTGCAGTGCTCACCTAAATGGCGGAAATAGTCCTCCAGCCCACTCCAGAAATTCTTCTCAATGAACGTTTTCACTAACCCCCAGGGCTGCTTTCGATAGCGCAGCTCTGTGGAGACCCTGTGGATAAAGCCAGAGCGAAGATGAGCCAGTCCCCAGGTAGATTCCCCTCTGCTGGGAGCGGGGACTGGGAGTTAGGGCCATAGCAGCTTCACGTTCACACCGCAAATCACCAGGTAAGAAGTCCCCTCATATCCATCACGTCATCTGATATCCATGGCCACCCTTTCAGGCAAGTGGAGCCACTGGATTTATCCTCATTTTTATAAGTGAGAACACTGACTTTAGAATACTTAAGCAGACTAAGGCTACCAACAAGGGCTCAGACTTGAAGCCCAGAGTGATTTCATGACACCAAACTGCCTCTTCCCAGGGGAGCTCTGGATGGTACCAGGGAGCCTGCCAGCCATCTACGGGGGTCCTTTTTCCCTTCTTTAGAGATTCTTCAGTCCAAGTCAGGCTCTAGGATTCTGTGACTTCCACCTTTAAGAGTATCATCTGCTTCTGGCCTGGCTGCTACCCCTTCACTCTATCCAAGACCTCCTCATCTCTAGCCTTTTCATAAGTGTCCTCTCCCCAAGTCATGGGTCTCTTGACTGTCCATAGTGCTTGCTGTACTAGCTCCTTCCTCTCCTATACAGCGTCTCTGCTCTTTGCCTCTCCTCAGACCCACGCTCGTCAGTGAATATATCTTTTCCAGCCTATACTCCCCATGTTTAAGGCCACCTACCCTGCCCTCACCTCCTTCCTTCCTCAGAGACACTAGCTCCACTCACAGGCTCAGGGAGCCTGCATAAACCTGGAGCCACCTCACCCGCTTCCCCAACAACTATACCCTCTGTAAAGGTCTATCTGGGATCAACAAGCTAACTCTGTGTAAAAAGGACAGAAATGACATCCAATCAGCAGCTCTTCCAAGGAAGCTGGAAATGACAAACCCAGACACAGTGGGCAGAAGGGAGTGGGGGACACGGGAGGGCAAAGAGAGAAGTGGGAGATAAAGGGAGAGAAGGGATGGAGAGAGAGGAGCAGATGTTCAGACACCTGCACAGAAACAAGCAAACAAAAAAACCCTTTTAAGGAGACGATGAGAAAGATACTGGCCCTTGTGAAGTGTGCGCTTTGGGCTCTTCCTGATTGCCGAGAGGGCTCTGTGGAGCCTTTCAGTAGACACCGATTTTATCTGAGCTATATGAGTGAAATTCTGCTCCGGACAACTGAAAGAACTTGGTCTAAGACACAGGTATACGAACGGATTATTTTTGAATGGTGGGTGTCTGGCAAGTGTCTTGACTTTTCACTTAAGACTACAAACTTCTTAAAATGTCAGGGTCTAAGTTTCTTCCTTCCTTGAATACACAGCAAAGGACAGAACTCTACCCACAAACAGCACTGTAATTATTCCTTCGATCAACATTTTCTGGATTCTATGTAGAGGCCCTGTGCTGAGTTCTGGGATTAAAGTGGTTACTGGACCGGGGTTCCCATGTGCCAGGCACCCATGGCCCAACACGGAGGTGAATGGTAAGTCACAGTACTCACAGGGTGGTGGAAAGAGCACAGGTGTGCATTTTTAGACCTAGGTTTCAGCACTTTTACCGGGGATGACTATTGGCAAACGTACTTAGCTTATGAGGTCAGACAATTTCACGAACTCATCCTAGAAAATATGCTACATACCTCAGTGCTGAGCATCATGACGGTCACCTTTGAAGTATCCCCCTTGGGAAGCTGTGCACCGATGCCAGCGCCTAGTCCACCCTTCAAAGCAATTTTGGAACTCTTTTTCTGGAATGGCCACCGGAGAAAAAGAGTTCCAAAATTGCTTTGAAGGGTGCAGTAGGCGCTGGCATCGGTGCACAGCTTCCCAAGGGGAGTACTTGGAAGGTTAGCATTGTGATATTCAGCAATGAGGTGTGTAGCACTTTTTCTAGGATGTGTTCATGATCTTAATTGTCAGACCTCATATATGACTCTCAGTTTTCTTATCTGAGAAATGAGGGAAAAAAATCCGCCTCCATGGATCATTCTCAAGAATGTACTTTAAACACAGTACTTTACAAACTATGCACAAATGATAAACAGCAGTAGTTATAAAAGTTTTACTAAACAGATATGCAGAGTGGTATACACAACACGTGGTGGAGAGAGTAACTGCCAGGACAGGGAGGTGGGGGGTGGGGTCTCAGAGGCTTCAGAAAGAAGGCAGAATCAAGCCTGAGTCAGCAGGCCAAAATTCCTAGCTTTCTCCTCCCTCCTCAGGAGCACACAAATGCTGCCTAACATAAGTCCCCCCCCACCCCAGGAACTTCCTTCCAGAAACCTCCCCTGAGCCCACTTGGGCCCTGAGACACTGCACCTGAGCCGGCTCTTGTTCCTGGCCACGCGCGTGAGCGTGTAGCGGTTGATGGTGTAGAAGTAGTCGTGGTATGGCACGTCGTGGGTAAGGACTTCCGCGTCGATCACGTAACACTCGCTTTCCTGGCTCGCCTTGTACATGGTCTGTGGGAGGAAAGGTCCACCGGACATGACTCCAGGGAAGCAAGATGGGGAAAGAGTCTCCCTCCTCCCCCCAACTCCCTCCTTCTGGACGGAGGACCCAGAACACTGGAAACAGCGGCACCTGAGCGCAGGAGGTGCCACGCTCCCGGGTGTATGGCATGTGCACTCAGAAACTGCCTCACGTCCATCCCTGAGCCTTCACAAAGGAGCAGAGGCCCCTGCCCGCCCGTGTTCAGCTGTGTCCTCGCCTCACCTGTGTCTCCCTGACAGTGGCAGTTTTGGGCGCCAGAGGGTTGGTGAGGGTGATGGTGTACAGGATCACTCGGCTCTGGTTTCCATTCTCTTCCTTCTTCCATGGATGGAAGATAATATCTGCGGGTAGAGAAGAGCCCTGGAATGAGGGCGAGAAAGAGCCATGCCCTCCTCTCATCTGAATTTCCCCTCCAACTGAGCTTCTCTTCACTGTACCGAATGCTGACAGGCCCCCCAAAGGAAGCCACTGTGGCCTGAGACTGGGGGAGGCGGGTGGGCGGAGAGGGAGTCAAAGCAGAAAGAGGCTCATTGTGGCACCACTGAGATTCTACACAGAGCTCCAGAATGCTCATTGTTCCTGGGTCTGGGGCAGGAGGTCTTGGGGCCACCTACGGGGACACCGCCAACACTGGAGTTACTGTGATGAGGGCCTGGGAGCCTCGGGGACAAGGCTTCTCTGCTAAGGCATGGCCTCCCCATGCCCTCAGCATGCCCTCTGGCCCTGGCAGCAGGGTGCACATATTGATGCCCAAAGGCCCTTTCCCAGACTCAGAAGCTCAGCGGCTCGCTGGCCAGAGCCACACCCCCACTGTGAGGCAGCCCAGAGGCGAAGGGATGAGACAGGAGCATGGAGGTGCGAGGCATGAACTCAGAGACTCCTAGATCGGAAGCTGATGTAGCTCCTCTTTAGCTGGGTGACCTTGGGCAAGTAACAAGAGACCCAGTTTCCTCATGGGTACAGTGGAGGTCACCATACTTGCACACAGGGCAGATTTGAGTAGTAATGAGGTAACGGGATGTGCACAGCATCCAGCAGGTGTCCACCAGTAAGTGCCAGGTGCTCTTTACTCGACTGGGACCCCTGGGCCATGGTACACAGTGTCCGGTGCACAGTGGGGGAGTGGGGAGCTGCAGCGCTGTGTGAGGAGCAGGCACGCAGGGCCTGTGGGAGTGCCAACACTAAAGGTGCCAGAGGGAGGGGGCCCCAGGCCACCAGGAGCCTGGAAAAGGAGGGCGCTTGGGAGGAGAGGGCAGAGGGCAGGGGCTGGGGAGGGATGGGAGGCACAGCCCCCGCCGGGACGGACCTGAGAAGCGTCGCTGCTCCATGAAGTCCCGCTGGAAGGGCGAGTCTGTGAAGAGGAGGTCGTAGAGTTTGTCCACGCTGAAGTTGAACACTTCATTCACGTACTGCCGGCCATTCAGGTCCTCGTAGAAGGCCTGGACCTCCCCTGCACAGAGAAGATGCGGGGTAGGTGGGCAGGGGCGGGAGACCCTGGGAAAACCCCTCAGAGCACTTGCAACTGTGTGGCTAATGTGGGGATGGCCACCAAGGGAGCCACAGAGCAGGGCAGCTGGGCCCCTGACCTCCGCCACTCCCTTCCACCTTTGTCTCTCGCTGGCATGGACACTATTTTCTCCAGATGCCACTCTGCTCATGCACCCTTTAAAAGAATCTGGGAAACCGCCCTAATTAATGTGATCTTAGACTAACATTTAATAATGACTATGCTGGGCTTACCTGAACCCAGAGGATCAGCTATCAAGAGTCCACGTAAGTTAGCCACGACTGACACCAAATGGTACCGTAACCACTGTGCAGGTGTGTCTACGGGATGCTGATTAATCTACAGCATCTATTTGTGTGAAAGCTTCTCAGGCTTGGTGGGTCTGTTCTTCTTCCACAAAGCAGCCTATTTCCCCCTGATTACAATAACCTTTAATTTTTCTCAATTTCTATCTGCTCCGGGAGGATGTGTCTGAGGCTGGAGGTGAGCTGCTAAAGTGCAGTGCTTCTTCCACAGCCCGATTACTGCACCTGCAGGGGCTGGTGTAGGGTCTCAAACAGGATGCCGACATTTCAGTACCTCTGTAACCCTGGGGAGGCCAGAGGGGAACTCAGGAGCATCCTGCAGGGTCAGTGCCCATGACTGCACAGGATGGGCACAATGAGGGGCACCCCTGTCGTTATGCAGGATCCCACCTGGGCAGTCATGAGCACTGGCCCTGCATCTTAGATGGAAGTAGGGACACCAACCAAAGTGAGAAAACCACTGCAGGTGACCCACAGGACAGACTGTTCACAGAAGAGTGAGTACTGTCGCATATATTCTCCAGGTCAGAACCGACCACCAATTTGATGAAGGTAAACCATCAATCAAGTTCGTGAACACTGAAAAATGTGGCCTCTCACCCTAGGATGTAAGCAGCAGCATATTCTCGAGGGAGGTCCTAGAAGCTAACCCTGTGCAGGAGGGAGGTAAGAAGCTACTGACTTAGAAATATCAGAGAGAAGGGCCACCTCCAGAATCTGTCTGACCCAGCAATACCTTTGCTTCTAGTCTGCTCTAAAACCCCCACACTGGAGCCACTACAGCAAGTTTCTATTACCGTCTAATCATGTCCATGTGGCAGCTAGCCGACTGGCACTTTCCTTGTGGCAGAGAAACATTGTCTGACCTTGCACTTTGTTAGGGACAGAGCTGCAAGGCCAGTCAGTGTCAACCAGGGGTACATTTAGTGAGCAGACTAGATGGCAGAACAAAGCATTATCTGTTGAGCAAAAAAAGACAAACGTGGAATGCTGAGGTTCCTGCCAATGCATGACAAAGGATCTACGCCAATAATAAAAGCTGTTACCCACCCACTCTTCCCCCAGGAACCTAGAGACTGACTCCGGTCTCCATATTGAGACATCCCTTTAGCCTTTCCAAATGGAGAAAGGAAGGGCCACTGAGCACCCATTTTCAAATGCCCACCTTCATCGTGGGTGTCGGAGGAGTCACTGAGCTCAGTGGGGATGTCCTCATTGTCATTGAAGTCCAGTGATGGTGAGGTCACAGGTGCGATGACCTCAATCTTCTCTCCAATGATGGTGTCAATGGCGAGCTCCTTCTCCAGGGACCCATCGCCCTCCAGCACCTCCTCCTCCAGAGGTAGGCCATCAAACTGGGGTGGAGACAGCAGTCACCAGACAAGGACGTTAGGGACATGCATTGGGCATCCTCATATTTACAATAGGAGCTGGGTGGAGTCCACTTGGGGGGTTTCCCCAGCCCAGCCATGGTAAATGAGAGAGCATAGTGCAAGGTTCTGCCCTGCGCCTGCCTGGCACCAACCAACACAGTAAGCCCCCCAAGTCAGCAGAGTGAGCTCCTTCAGCCACAGGTCTGCCCCCGAGGCCTCACTGCCACCAGCCATCACAATGCGGGTCTGCCTCTCAACAGCACCTTGTTTTCTAAGAGGTTCAAAAGCCTGCATTAGCATTTTCTGATTCGTTTCCCCATTAGCCCTGGAAAGGAACAGGTACATTTCTTTCTTTACATTTTAAAGATAACCTTAGTGGGAGTTCCCTGATGGTGTAGTGGCTTAAGGCTTCGGCGCTGGCGCTGTCAGCGCTGCGGCCTGGGTTCGATTCCCAGCCAGGGAACTACCCACATACCAAAAAGCAAAATAAAATAAAATAAAATAAAGATAACCTCAGAGACAGAAAATGGAGACTAGGCATCAAATGAATGATGTTTTCATCCAAGGCCAGGTGGTCTGACTCCTAAGCCACTGGAATAGAAGGGAATCCTGCCAGCTCACACCCAGTCACTTCCCTCATCAAGCTTCTAGCCCCTCTGTAACCAGGCCCCAGAGACAGAGGTCCTTCTTACACATTTTAATCTCTTTTACAAAGTCTAGCACAGTGGGAAAATAAACCAGAACATATACAAGGGAGTAACCCCCCCCAAAGGAATTTATTTATAAAAAATTGTGTATTTCTTACATGTTTAAACTTCAGTCACCTTCAATGTACTCTTGGTTCAATGCACTACACCTATGGAGACACTCTTTTCCACCACTCAAAAGTTTTTGCACTGGTCAATTTGGTGCCTTTTAGTGCTTCTGCCATTTTTTTTCACCTTTTCCACATCAGCACAATGTTTCCCTTTGAGGACTTTTTTCATCAGGGAAACAAAAAAACAGTCGCTTGGGGCGAGATTGGGTGAACAGTGAGGGTGGCACAGAGGGGTCCTGCCATTGCCTGGTCAAAACCTGCTGAACACTCAGCATAGTGTGGGCAGGTGCACTGTCATGGTGGCAGAACCAGACGTCCATCTGCCACAACTTGGAACGTTTCTTTTGCAAATCATGATGCATGCAACATTCTCAAAACTTCCAGATAACAGCTTTGGTGGACGCTTTGACCCGAGGAACAAATCCCAAGTGCACAATCCCTCTCGCATCAAAGAAAGATAATTCCAGGGGTTTTTGCGCCCACCGCTCG
This sequence comes from Lyroderma lyra, assembly GCA_004026885.1. Classification (NCBI taxonomy): domain Eukaryota; kingdom Metazoa; phylum Chordata; class Mammalia; order Chiroptera; family Megadermatidae; genus Lyroderma; species Lyroderma lyra. Next base: position 249,721 of record PVJL010000989.1, on the reverse strand, counting down.
TATACTAGGACCTGAAAACTATTATTTATTGAATGAATGAATAAACAGGTAACAGTTCCACAGTCCTAAGTTCATGTATGACTTTGCCTTCAGATCAAGTCAGTGAAAACAAGACACCAAACAGTTCTCCACCAGAGGGGCTGCTCTTGACCAGTCCACCAAGAACAAGTGCCTACAGTGGACTTGAATGATTTTGATCAGAAGCCACACAAAGTCATTACCAGAGACACTGAGAACCCAGCTCTGGGTCCTGGGACTCTTCCCACTAGAATGAACTGAGCCCATCTGCCCCAGGGCCCTCAATGGATGAGCTGACCACAATGGAACCAGCCTCCCCTGCCCACTCCACAGGCCCAGGTCCCACAGAGCTCACTAAGCAAAGCACACTGGCCACTAGATAGGGGTGGGAGCCAAGGGCTCAGTGCCCGTACCGAGACGGGGGCCTCACTGCTGCCCGTGGATGTCAGAGTGCTGTTGGTGACGGATTTCTTGGGCAGCTGTGGACTCGCATCTGGCTTGGTCTCTATGCTGCTTTTCGATGAGCTGTCATTCACTTCATTCTCTTCTACAGGGATCTCCTCACAGTAGCTAAAAAAGACGCCATGAGCTCATGTTAACAACCTCAGTGACCAAGAGTGCCTATGGTTCTAAGAACTTCAGACCTATCTATCCATCCAAAACTATGGGCTTTCTTGCCTCTTTGCTTTGCATATGATCTTTCTCTAATCACTCCTCACTCCCACATTGCTCTCCTAAAACTTTTTTTCCACCTTATACCCCCAACCCCCATGTAAAATTTCTCTAGGCATCCTGCTTGATTTATCCTTACTTAAATTCAACCATTATTTGTCTTAAACTACTTTCCCCACTACTGACATGACACACCATCCCAACCTGACCGTTTTGGCTCAAACATCTGGCCTCTGAGCATACGTTTTTTTCCTCACACACAGTGACTAGGACAGGACTCTAGACATGAGTGCCTTTCTGGGGTGCTGCCGAGATTCTGCATCCTAACTAGTCAAGTTCTCAGCATTGCACACCTATGGAAAACCCTCACTGAACAGAAGGTGGGTGCCCTTCTAGGGACACTTCAGGAATGCCTCTCCCAAGGGAGAAACCACCATTGTCATCCTCAATAGATATTTTACATATTACCTCATCGGTATGCATAACAGTTCTGAATAAATCATTACATGCACTCAAGTTCCCAAGTGTATGTCCCTAGCCCTGACCCCCCATTGAACACTACATTCATATACACAAATGCCTACCTGATATCTCCCTTACATAACAGTCATCTCAAACACAAGACGCCTAAAACCAAGCTCCTGTGCTTCCCCCAAATCCACTCTGCTCATAGGACTGTCCCTCTCAGTTTGGAAAACTCTATCCTTCCGCTCAGTAAATCCACGAAAACCTTAAGGCCACCTCTGGTTCTCTGCCGAAACATCAGCAAACCCTTCAATACCTCTATTTCTGGTTCTACCTTCAAAATATATTCAGAAACTGACCACTGATTTAAGCCATTTCTACTGCTACCTCCTGGCCCAAACCACAATCACTTCTCATCTAAAGGATCTAAATTATTCAATAGCCTCTTAGCCAGTCTGCCCTCGGTCCCCTTTGGTCTATTTTCAACCCAAGAGCCAGAGTGATCCTGTTAAAATGTTAAGTCAGATATTATCAATTATCTACTCAAAGCCTTCCCATAGCTTTTCATCCCATTCAGAGTAAAAGCTGATCATCAATTGGCCAGAAGGCCCTCACAACCTGCCTCCTGACCTCCCTGAGCTCTGTACTTCCCATCCCGTTCAGCTGCCTGCTTACTGCCCCCTCTGGCTGGCAGGAAACCCTGCAGATGTCTTTCTGGTTTATTCTCTCTCCTCCTTAGGGAGATGTCATTCTCCGTGAGGCCTTCACTGACATCCTAGTCCCTCTTGGAAAGGCTCCCCGGGCAGCTGGCCCTCGGCCTGTCTCACCCCATCGTGTTGAAGTCGTCATCGGGGGGCACGTAGTCCTCGTCGTCACTGGTCAGGCCCAACTCATTCCCGTAGCACTGGTGAACGAAGTGCCAGAGCTCCTTGGGGCACAGGGGCTGTGGGCACAACAGAGAGGCTCTGATGCTTCCTTCCTCAGGACCCCACGCTACAGGGGGACCCTGAGTTAAGCTCAACTCCCTTGAGGGTAGTAACAGCCAAACTTCACACTCCTGAGCTGAACTGAGAGGGCAACACCTCCCTGACCACCTCACTGGCCTCCCCTGCCTCCTCTCAGCATCTCAGCAAGATACCTGTCTTCTGCCCAAGAACATGCCTTTCAGCAAAACCAGGAACCTCACCTGTTCCCTCCGCCCAGGTTTGCATAGGGGCATAAGTGATCCCTCGAGGATAGGAACTGCTACTTTTTGGTCATGGGAATGAGGTCCAGCATTATGTGGCATAAACCACTGCTACTCTGGGACCAAGGTGATCACAGAGCTTGTGATTTGGATGTGGAATGAGCACTGGAGAGCCCCTGAACCAGTCTCCCTGCACTGCAGAAACCTCCTCATACTAACAGGGGCCACACAGACCCTGCCGGATCACGTCTGGGAATGAGGCGTGTCCTCCAAGGTGGCTCATTCCACAGCTGGACAGTTCCTATGGTTGGAAAGGAGCCTACATTCCCAGTTTTAGGCAGCGGTCCCAACCTCTTTGGCACCAGGGACCAGTTTCGTGGAAGACAATTTTTCCACAGACTGAAGTGTGTGGGGTGGTTTCAGGATGATTCAAGCACATTACATTTATTATGCACTTCATTTCTATTATTACTACATTGTAATATATAATGAAATAATGATACAATCACCGCCTCAGCTCCACCTCAGATCATCAGGCATTAGATTCTCATAAGGAGCACGCAACCTAGATCCCTTGCATGCACAGTTCTAATGCTGCCGCTGATCTGACAGACCAGCGTAAACGATGAGGAGCAGCTGCAAATACTGATGAAGCTTCGCTCACTTGCTCACCTCCTGCTGTGTGGTCTGGTTCCTAATAGGCCATGGGGACCCCTGGTTTAAGGTCACCGCATCCAACCCTCTCGTGACAGCTGAACACTCCCTTCTTTATTCTTAAGGAGAATCAGTTTGTCTATGGTCCTCCGTATTAGTTCTAGTTTTTGTTACTTCACTGGGTATCTACATGACCTCAAAAGCATTGTCCTAAAACTGTCAGCTCTCATGATGCTCAGTTTTGGGAAAGAGGCACCAGATTGTCAAAGAATGAAGATCAGAGGAGGAGACCATGAATGAGCCTCGGGGTGGGAGAAGGCAGAGAAGGTGGTAGGGACAAGTATGTGAAAAGGGAAGGGAAGAGCATTAACAAAAATAGAAGCAGTCAATATCTTAATAACAAAATTACATGTACTGTTTCCCACCAACAGATCTGATAAAGAATCTGAGAACTCGCTAAACCCATCCTTTCAAAGTATGGTATGGTTTAAGCAGGCAGCTGGCAGGACGCCATGAGCCAGGGTCCGTTTCCTACCTACAGAGAACTTCCCAGGATGGCACGGTCCAGGCTCTTGCTGGCCCCTCACCGTATCTGAGGGAGGCATGCCTTCTCTATTCTCTGGCTATATGTCCACCACTCCTCTGGCCTGGGCCACATCTGCCCTCTGACAAACCATGCCTTCCCGTCCTTAACAATCTCCCCATGCAGCTGTCCTGGGCAGTGCCACCTGGCTCAGATCGTCTGACAGAAGGACAAGCACAGTGAGGAGGCCCTGTGCACCAGGCAGAACCCTTCTACTCACCTTGTTAGAACTTTGTGAACCACATGGACGACTCTGTCTTATTTAGAAATGATAGTCATTGTGAAGTGAAAATTTAAACCTGCCAGTGGAGACTCAGAGACATTGTCACTTTGTAGTTCTCAGCTCAAGTAAGTTAACAGGATTCATACAAGCGCCACAGACCCTCCGGTTAGAAGCAACTCTACATAATAAATCTACTCAATGTTCTTTAGATAGCAGTAAGTTTGGACTAGAGTCAAGATAGATATGCTCACATGTTTAAATACATATATGCCATATATAACATAATTATAAGTGTACTATGTAATTGTTTCCTTCTGTCTCTTTCTCTGGCTTGGAGGCTGCTTCTCATCACCCCATGAAATCTGAATGGGGGTCCTCCAAGGTCTGCAGCCATGACATCTCCTTTGCCCATGTCCCCCTCCCTGTGTCCCTCAAATTCCTAAATAACCAACTGGTGCTGTATTAACTGTGTTCTTAGTGTCTATATTTCGATGCTCTGGCACCTGAGGCCCTGCTGACTGGGCAGGTTAATTCCAGGCCTAACTAATTCCTAGAGGTAGAAAATAACTCATGTGAGAGCATACTTTCCATGTATAACCAGCCAATCCAAAACCATAACCAATCACCTTTTTTACCAGCTCTTACACTCCAGGCCAATATTCCCCTGTCCTCGTTACTCCAGGGACAAGTCCCAGGCAACCAGAGATGGTCTCTACACCCTCAAGCCCTACTAAATTATTCAAACTAGCCAATCCTGAATCTGCTCAGCCTGTCTAATCCAGCCTCACCCATTACTTCCTGCGAAACCACAGTAAAAGCTCGTCTGTGCTTTCACCATGCTCTCTGCCTCCTGACCAACTCGGTGCTTCCCCACATGGCTGTGCATGGCACGCCGTGCCTCTGCTTTTAGGAGTTTATAAGTATAAGGACTGACAGACAGTCATTTCCGGGTGTGTGTATGTCTCACCATATCCGATTAAAACAAATCTTGGTATATTACAGACAGTGGGGCTGAAGTGCCCGAAGCCAAGGAAGGCCCTGCTGCAGGCAGCAGGGAGGCGTTCACATCAGAGGGAAGATAACTTTCAGGATACAGGTCAACACCAGCAGCAGGCAAGTCTGGGGACTGCCAGAACCATGAGGAAGCTGGGGCTTCCTTACAGCTGGCAATGCCCCAGGAAGAACAATCTCTCCACAGGGCCCACACCCAAGAGGAAAGAACATTCTGGTTGGACATGCATCCTCCTTAGGCTGAAAGAAGTAGCTGGACAGTACTTACCTTTTCAAGGAGAGCATTCTGCCACAGCCTGAACATCATCATATACGTCCTATCCCGGGCCCCAAATGAAGTAAAAAAGTGCTATATTGGAAGAGAACATAGCAATGTCTGTTAAGGACTTAACAATAAATGGAGACACACTGCTCCTTCTTTAAAAAGTTACTGACTTCACCCTCAAATATTACTGACTCTCAGGCATCTGTAATCACAGCACTAAGTTCCCACTGCAACCAACTCTTTCAATATTCACCCACACCTCTGTGCTTCTCTCTCTCTCTCTTGAAGTTTTCATCTCCATAAAACTCCCTTCACCTACCTACTGGAACAGGGTGAGTGGTAAACTGTGAACTAGCCTAAATGGAGAGGACAAACCCACTCACCCATTCACCCTTTCATGCATTAATTCAACATATACGAGGGGTGTCCGGAAAAAATCCAGCCACAAATGCCTCTGTTTTCATATTATGTGGCTGGATACTTTCCGGACAGCCCTCACATTTGAATATTAGCACGTGCCTGGCACTCTTCTACATATCTAGGATACAACAGCTAACAAAATGCAAAGCGCCTGCACATTAGTGGGGACCCGTTATAACACACAGGAAGAGAGTGACAAAGGCCAGGTTTTATATAGCCGTTCTAGGTGCGTCACAAATGCTGCTTCATTTACACCACACAAAGCCTTGAAAAACAAATGTTAACTGCTAATACCTAATAAAGAGTAACAGGCTGGTGAAGTTAGGTGACTTCTGAAATCACAAAGCTGATTGATTCACTCTAGAAACAGAATTCACACCAAAGACTATCTGACCTCATGGTCTCAGGGTTCTTGTCACTGAACTACCTTAGTTCAAGGGCACTGCCAACCTGTGTTGGGCAGAAACCCAGGCCATCCAAGCCCCAAAGCTACTAGTCTTCAGGTTCTGGTTACAGGTCAAAGATCACAGTGTTTTCTCTGTCCTAAATTTTATCTTCCACATATCCCCGAACCCACATAGACAATCCACTTCCTATCAGACTCCTCACCCTTCTTGATGAGCTACACAATGATATACAATGGTACAACTTACATTTATACAGCACTTTAATAATTTAGAGTTTTCAAATGTTTGATGTCATTTCACCACTGTTAAATAGGTATTGTTGGCTCCATTTCACACATAAGAACAGAGACTCAGAGGTTACATAACATCCTACAGTCACAGGGCTCAAATCCAGGTGTCCTGACTCCAAGTCCAATGAGCTGTTCCTCTGCCCTCATCCCTGCCCACCATGGACGTGGTTCCTATAGTGTGCATTACTTTTCTGCCTGTCACCCCAAGCCTATGGCCTTTCCATGAATGCAATGAAAGGGCAGAAATACAGGAGTGGGGGGCTGGGGTTTGGGGGCAGGGGGAGTAGAAGTCCAAGGTAAGTCAGACTGCACTTACCTTTTCTGAGTCAGTGCAAACTTGGATGGCGTTGGGAATGAGGCGAGCTGTTTTTTCTTTAGTCATGGAGCAGATGTCTTTCAAACGAACAGTCAGCTGGCATTCCCACAGGGACAGGGAAGGGGTGACAAACAAGAAGAGGCATTGACAGAATCAGGCAGGGTGCTCACGTGGCACCAGGTCAGACAAGAAATCAGATGATAGTACACATTTCTAAACCTCCTTAGAGATCATTGGGTTTAGTCCCTAATGTCATGGATGCTGCATAGTGAGGTGGGGACTGAGCCTTGCCTAGAGCCCAAGGATGTCTTCATTCTTGGTCCAGGGAGCCTTTGTTCTCATTTCTCCACAGTCTGATAAATAGGTCGAGCTGCCATCACTGTGCCACATACAGAAACACAGCACAGTAGCACTGGATGGGACCATAAAAGTCACCTCGTCTATCTTTACCACTTTATAAGATGAGGAAACAAGAGGCAAAGGAGGAATGAAGGACTAGCCTAAAAATCACAGTTAATAAGGTTCAGGACCCAGAGAATGTATAAGATCTTCTGTGTCCCAAGGCCAATGCCTCTTTAGTCGTATTCTGCCAAATATTTACTCCATTTCCCAAAAGCAAATTCTCACCACTCTCTTCTACACCCAAGAGGGAGGCAGAGGAGGACATGGTAGAGGAGATCTACCCTTCGAGACGCAGGCATGTATTTCTGTTAATTACGCAAAGGCTTGGGTAGAGTATGAAGTTAACAAAGGGAAGAAAGTGGGGGGAGCTCGCTCATCCCCAGAAGGAAAGCCTAAGGGAGCAGCAGGCCCCAGGCCTCACCAGCGTTTCCCAGCGGAAGATGTTACTGTAGAAGCAGATCCAGTTTTCGGAGAGGTAGAGTCGGCCCTGAAGAAGAATGTCTCTTTGGAGTGCACACGAGTAATCTGTGGTAGGACGGGGGCAGAGGAGCTCAGACACAGGCAGAGGTCTCTGCAAACAGCCATCCCCTGCACCAGCTCTAGGGGAGTGGCTGAACTAGCAGACAGGGAGTCCCTAGCATCTCATGATGAGGGACATCAAGGGTGTGAAACACGCTACCACCTAGAGGCCTAGGAATGGCTGCAACAGCAGAGGGGGCAAGAAAGTTAGAGGCAGAAAATGTCTATAAAACCATCTAATGTCCCTCCCCAGCCCACAGTCAGCCCGTCACTGCCGGGCCATCTGCAGAGATGAGTGGCAGTGGCTCCTCCCAGGTTGGGATCTATCTCGAGGCTACCACACATATAGTGCACAGCCCTGAGCCCCAACTAATGGGTCAGTGCCCTGGATACTCTTTTCCCTTGTCCCCAGACAGACTTTCTTACTTGGGTTTGCTCTCACTTGGGGGACCTCTAGACAGGAGCTGCCTGAGTGCTCTCCCAGCACTCCCAAACTTCCTTCCTGGTCTCCCACGCCCAGGTCACCAGCTCACCAACAATGAGGCGCTCCGTGTCTGGAAGTTGCTTAAAGAGCTTTCTGAAGTCTTCATTTCTCTGCTTGTAGGTGGGGCTTAATACCTGCATGACAATGGCCAACGTTAGTGGGAGGTTCCTGGGTTCTGTGGGGCCAGGGAGGAAGGTGCAGGAGGGGCACCTGCCTGTGTGTTTAAAAGACAAAGATGAGGCTCTGCTATCTCACAGACCCCAGCAGGCCAGGCCAGGCAGGGGGCTTTGGGATAGGATAACACTGTGGAGAGAATCTGACACCCTGAAAGGGTTTGTATCCAATGTCGGTCACCAAGAAAAAGTCAGACATACTACTCAGCAGGGCCCGCACTGCATGCTAAGAAGAAAAAGGAGGTGGGGACATCTCCAGGGAGGCTTCCTGGGACCCACCACATCAGCTACTACCATTCTGATTTCTGCCAACAGGAAGCAGGGGCCCAAGGGGGCTGCCCTTGCCCTTGCCCCCCAGCAGGACCCAGGATATGATGTGCCCAGCACACCCCTCAGAAGAAGTTACTGTGACTAAGAGAATAAGCACGTGCTATGTGTGAAATCCACTATTGGAAAAAGAATTGCATACGACTAGTACAATGTCCTGTGTCAGTTATATCTCAATAAACTAGAGGGAAATTGCACTGGTACTACGACTGTACTAAACAACAACAAAACCCCCACAAAACCAGCACTCATTTGGCTTCCCTGGGCCACACTGGAAGAACTGTCTTGGGACACACATAAAGTACACTAACACTAATGATAGCTCATGAGCTTAAAAAAAAAAAAAAGGTCCAAGCATAATTTTTACAACATATTAAGAAAGTTTATTAATTTGTTGGGCCCCATTCAAAGCCATCTTGGGCTGCATCCAGCCCGCAGGTAGCAGTTGGGACAAACTTGTACTAGAATAAGCATGCAAGTAGAGAATTTAAATGTGTATCAGCAATTAGAGGCACCCGACCTCATTCTGTCACAATCCTTTACAAGATTATCCAATTCAACCCCTATATTACTGATGAGGAAACTAAGGCCAAAGAGAAGTCCGAGAGAAGTCCCCTGCCCAGGGGCCCCCGGCTGCGGTGGCAGATCTCTTGATCCCTGGTTTTGCGCTCCCCTCTTACCACCACCTGTGCCTCCAGCTGCCTCGTGCCCACCTGGCTTTGGGGGTGCCTCAGTGTAGACTCACACCCATAAATGGCCTGAGCAAATACTCCTTGGAAAGACCATGAGCCAACTGAATAGACAGAAATCCTGCCATTTCCAAGGTCACAATCTTAAAATTACAAAAAAAGAAAGGAATGTGCCCTGTAGATGAAATGCACCCAAGGATGACACATAAACAAGTGTGCAGTGCAGGGATAGCCACCACCACAACAGAGAGACATCTGCACTCCACGCTGGCGATTCAGCAACCTACTTATGCCCGGCGCACACACACGCAGATGGACTATCCTGGTGGCGGTGACAGATGGGTCCTGGCCACTTACAGTCTCTCACCCACCTCCCTAGGGATCCACTGGCACGCGGCCGCTGCAATGATGGAGTGAGCTTCGGAATGTTCGTTGCTTGTCTTGCTGAAAAGCTGAATGGCACCCAAGGAAGCAAGGCTGTGGCCCAAACACAGTCCCAGCACGCAGTAATGACCTGACCAAGTGGCCCGATGGCTCTTGTGCTAGCAGAAATAGGAGCATTTCAGGAAGTTCGAGAGAAAATGGCATAAATGGCGTAAGTGCAGCTCAGGGAGATTTTCCGGAAGAGAGGGGGAGACTGTGCTTTCAACTACTTTGTCTATAGCGAGTTTGAAACTTGTGTTGGCTTACTTACAAAATGAGCTGTACTTGCCACCGTGGACACCCTACTACCTTCCCTAAAGCAATGTGATGTAGAATTCCAAAGCTCGAAAATCACCTGCCACGTCTGAACCAAGTTACCAGGTAGACAGCCCATCCCGTGACCTCTACGGCTAGAAAAGGCCCCGGGACACAACATGCCTCTGGCCCATGCTACTTTCAAGCTGGTACTGAGATGCCCAGTCTCAGGGCCCACCTCTGCTTGACCACCAGTACGCTCTGAAGGACATCTAAAAGGCCTTCCAGGGCTACAGTTAAGCTAACATGAAACAACAGGCCCTTCACACACAGCATTTCATTTGACCACAGGGTTGTTCTTAGCATCTCTTTTTACAAACGAGGAAGCTGAGGCACAGAGAGGTGAAGTGGCTTGTCCAAGGAATGTGGCTACCAACTGGAGAAGGCCTGGGAACCACAGTCCGCCCCAGAGCTCATGGTCTGAGCCCTCATCCCACCCGGCCTCAGGGTGCTGGAGCCAAGCGGGGAACAGGAGGGACACCACAGCAGAACACCCTCTTTGGGATGACGTGTTCACTTACTTTGGGTTCCCACTAGCTTTCCGTGCCCACAGGCGGGTCTTTTCGGGGGGTGGGGGGTGGGAGTCAAGGCTGGGAATAAAGTATCATTTTGTAAGATGGAAAAGTTCTGAACTTGGTTGCACAACAATGTCAACGTACTTAACACTAGTGAATGGGATACGGGGGCTGTCTAGGAAGTCTCCAGCCACGTAATATGAAAGCTCCAGGCATTTACGGCTGGACTTTGCTGGACAGCCCTCGTACTCAGAAATACTTAAGGTGGTACATTTTTTGTGTTGTATATTTTACCATGGTTCCAACGTTAACCTGAGGATGAGCCTACCGGGGGCCCCAAACCCCCTTCAGCTGAAACTGGACATCAGGCGTCCACCTGCTGGAAGCCCGGCAGCCCTACTTCTGACGTTCTCTCCGTCCTGCTTCCCTCGTCTCCAGCGGGAGCTCGCATACTACAGAGGTGGAGGGGCAGCGAGTCTGGCCACAATCTCCAAACCCCTCCTCTCCTTGAAACGAAGTTGTGGGGGAAAGGAAGGTAAATACAGGTAGGGACTCTTTAACCCAGGCTTACAAATAAATGCCCTCATTCTACCAGCCTGCCAGCTTCTGTCTCCTAGAGTCTAAGTACAGAGGCACATAAGATCAGCCTGCTACCATACATCCTCTTGACATGAGAGACCATGATCCTTTCCCTCTCACCCCCTGCTCTGCAAACAATCACCTCCACAGGTGAGGCTCACTATTTTCATTTAAAATGGCCAAAGGGTTTGGGGCCCTCAGGTAGCAGGGCCAAGTGGGGAATGACAAGGGTGTGTTTGTCACACAGGCAGAGAAATGGGGCTGCGCACTCACGGCAGGGATTTCTTCAGATTCGTGCCAGCACCAGTGCTCCGCACCATCAGGCGCCTCCGGAACGTTCTTCAGGTACCACTGCGCAGGCTTGCTGTGCTGCTCCAGCAGGAGGCTCCAGAGGACCCCAGATTCTGTCAAAGACTCCATGCTCTCCAAGGCCCCCCTCTCAATGGAGCCCAGTGCCTAGAGCTGCTCTCTGCTATTCCCTCAGGCTGAAAATGGTAGGGCTTGCCTGGGCTGCAGGCAGGTGGGTGATCTCTGGCTTCTTGGGAGACGGTCCACGTGGCCCTGACTGGCCTCCTTTGCTCTCCTAGAGCTCTGCTCCCAGCACAAAACTTCACATGTGTGAGGGTGTGGTCAGCATGGTTCCGGGGACAGGCAGGCCGGCCAGTGTCCCATGGCCGGATTCTGCTTCACCCCGCTGGGCTCCCACAGTGTGTGGCGGGTCTTCAGGCTCAGGGTGACTCAGAGCGGATGTGCCAAAGCCCCTCCGGCGCAGTGTGGATAGCCACTTCAAGATGCAGCTGAGGCCAGAAGAGGCGGACGACACAGCAGGTACACAGGGCTAGCTAAGCACTCTGAAAGGCAGGCCTGGCGGCTGGGCAAACTGCGCAGGGCAAGGCCTACCCACCAGTCACTGGCACACAGCCCAGTGGCTTACACTCCAAGGCGTCTCGACACTCCAGGGACAAAACCAGCACCCAGCTCTCCAGCTCTGTCCCCTCAGGAAACCTGTTCAATGCGTGTCTCTACTCTGGACGGACTGGTCGCTAATATGACTCACTGCCCTCACCCAGGCAGAGCGGCCACCAATGGCTGTGGCAACAGGGCCTGCTCTCATCCCCACCCCTTTCCTCCCAGAGTGGCTCCTCTCCAGCTGACCAGCAAACAACTTCTTTGTTAGAGTCGCTGGGGGCAGGAGGGAGGAGGGAGGGTGGGAGGGAGGCAGGGCAAGTGGGCGGGCCGGCCCAGCGCCCTACACATGCTTCAAGTTACAGGATCTGGGGATGGTACTGGGCAATGTCCCCTAGTAACCCCTGGCCTGCCTGGCCTCCCAGCAGATGTTTCCTGCAATGGAAAGTAGCTGGCCAAGGCGCCAAGTGGGGGATGGGGGACAAGAAGGTGCCAGGGGCACCAAGTTATGATGAAACCTGAAATCGGAGACTCAAACAGCCAGGTCTTCTTGCAGACACTCTCCCCTCACCGATCCATCCACCTACCCACTTCCCTGTAGCAGTGGGAGATCTGGAAGTTTAAACTCATCTCATTGCAGACATACTGATAGGAGACGCTGGGCAGACTGCCTGGAGAGGCTGAGGTCAACGGCTCTGGGGGCTGTCTGAGGCCTCTCCTTCACTTCCCTGCCTCTAGCACCAGCAAGAAGCCAAGAGGATTCCCAGGCAGCTGCTCAGACCTTGAGGGCTAAGAAGCAATTGCTGAAAGCAGAGAACTTGGCCCCAGGTCAAAGATAGCCCAGTGCAGGGTCACTGAGGTCCCTGGGAGAGGCCAATGGGCTGATAGGGGCTGCAGACAGAGAGGCTGAGGCAGGGATGGACAACACTCCAGCCAGGAACATTTGGCATCCCAGGAAAAGTCCAGCCTTTGAAACAAGCGGGGCCCTGCCCTCTCCCTGCCTCGCTGTGCGCACCTTGTCAGGAGGGTCCCAAGCCTGCACACGGTGATGAATGCTGCCTCTGTCCTGCAGCCTCAGTGATCGGACGCCAGCACTCAGACTTTAGTGTGCTCTAAAACGTCCTAAAGAATACACTGAAGGGAGTTCCCTGATGGTGTAGCGGCTTAAGGCTTCGGCACTGGCGCTGTCAGTGCTGCGGCCTGGGTTCGATTCCCAGCCAGGGAGCTACCCACATACCACACACAAAAAACAAACAAGAATAAAATTATAAAAAAAAAAGAATACACTGAAAACGGAATCTTCACTCCCAAACCCAAAGGATCTGATTCAGAGGAACCCGGGGCCTCCCTGTTAACCAGTGTTGGAGACAGTAGAGGAAAAGTCTGAACCTTCCCCAGACTTCTGTACCCCTCTCTCAGTGTACACACCATGCACGCAGCCACTGCCTCCACGTACCTGGTTACACTGTTGAGGGTAATTACTCCATCACATTACTATCTTATCAGAAAGGAAACATGCCTCTATAGATTGGTATCTTCTATAGCACTCAGCAGGATGTGTTTCAAAGATCAGATGCTCAAAAACTATTTACCAAGTGAATGTATTCCTATACACCCCTGAAACAGTTCCTATGTACATGGCACACACCCACAGACCCCCAATTCTATGTGCACGGCTGCTCAGAGGCAGTGCCTGCCAAGGCTCTCCAAACCACACACCCGAGCTTCTCCCTGCCTGATGTGTGTCAGCCCTGCCCTCAGCTGTGTGGTGGGAGAACCCAGCAATTCAGTGGAAAATGTCTGGACTGCCTCCCCCTACTCCCCCAATCTAGGCGAGAGGGGGGACCCCTGCAGTGACCCCCGCCAGGTGCAAAGGTGACTCTGTGTTGCAGTGGCTGAGGCGGGTGCAGGGTACACGCAGTCTCACCCCTGGGGAATGAGTCCCGGTGGGTCAGCCTTTGTCCCCACCACCCCCTCACACAGCTGGGCAGGGCAGGGCAGCAGCAGCTCCAAGCCTGGGGAGAGGGAATTGGCCCTGGGCTAAATATTAACTCTACAACAAACACTGGGAGCTGGGACCAAGTGGTACCCACTCCCTGGGTACAGCAGAGGGAAGAGGGGGTGAGGAGGAGCCCAGGAGAAAAACATGGATTTTGGTGGAGTACTGGCCTCGCCTAGGAAGAAGGCCTCCAGCCAAATCCGGGTGGGGAGGAGCCAGACGTGAGATAAAAGGCCATCACAGGCAGAGGGAAGTGACTGAGCAAAGCAAAGAGCCCTGGTAGGCAGGCGCAGGGACAGTGCAGAAAGTTGAGAGAGCAGGGAAGGTGGGGCTCAGGGAGACCCTTCAGTGTGACAGGTACAGAACAGGGGAGATGAACAGAGGTGGAGGAGCAGTCAGTCCCTGGGAAATGACAGCAGGCCACCAAGGCTGTCACTGCGTTCCCCTTTCAGTACCCTCACTTCACTACCCAGCCAACATGCAAATGTCATTCCTACAAAGTTGTTCTCTTGCTCTCAGTCTTATGCCTGCCAGACCTGCTTGGTCGGTCCATACTATCACTTCCTCCCCACTTAAAAGCCAGCATCCCTAACCAGGGGCGTCAGCCTCCTGGGGAGCTAAGTCTTGGGCATCAGGACAGTAGTATCCCTGCCCGCCAGGGAGATCTCTGTGACTATGGGCTGCAGCCGTGATGCAAGCCCCCAGCGCCCAGGAGGGGCATCTTCAGACACAGACTGCACCCCTGCAGCCTCCGCCTCGGCCCCTGACCGCTGCTGAAGCTATATTCCTGTTTCTGCTCATCCCTCTTTCCACGTCTATTACAGCTGTGCCTCCCAAGCTGAGGGTCTGGGATGGGAGGTGATGTGATCAGGCCTGGGAGGGGCTCAGGGCAGCTGTAGATGCACAGCTTTCAAGCCTCACCTTGACCTGCATGCTCCTTGCTAGAGGCCAGAAGCTCTCACACTTTAGCCTTCCCTCCTGTCCCTGGGGTCCAGCCCTTTCCCCTCATGGGATCCATTCTTTAGGCCAAGGTGGTTTGTCATCATGGCTAAATGGGTGAAAGTAAAATACAGAAGAGACAGGTGAAGGCGGAGGCTGACAGTGGGCAGGGGGGTGCTGGCTACGCTAACGGGCTGAGAGGTTCTCACGTCAGTCAGCAGCCTCGTACTGACTCAAGTCCGGCACCCGGCCAGGGTGCTTCCAGCTGTCCCAGGGCTGGGACTGCATAGCCTTTACCGACTCAGAGGACTCCCAATGTAGTGATGGGGCCTCAGGCAGCAGAACAGCAGTGTCAGGAGGGACTACAGAGGGCTGTCAGCAACGCCAGAAGGGGAGGTGGGTGCCCTTCCCCAAAGCAGGAGTCTAAGCAACTCAGGTAAGAGAGGTAGGTAGGAGGGGAGAGAGGCCATAGGGCCAGGGAGGGACTGGGGGCAGTTAGAGGGAACTGACTAAGGGAAAACAGAGCAGGTCACAGCCACAGGAGCAAGGGCCTTCTGAAAAACCAGGCATGGACTACTGGAGGTCAGTTCTGTGGATGAGGGGTATTGAATTTCCTGGTGGGGCCTTTGCACACAAGAGCACAGACACATACATGACGCACCATGTGAGCAGGCGGTCTAGCCACCCCAGGGCACGTGCACTGGGAGGACAGGGGCACCCCACACCCGTGTCACTGATCCAGGTGGCCCTGGAAAAACACCCAGTCAGGGCTTCCTGAGAAAACTAGGGCAACCGTGCCCAGGGAACAGCCGTGCTCAGGCCTGCGCCCACCGAGAGGCACACAGGTACCATCAGAGTGGGATGTGGATACCCCAAACTGGACAAGCCCAAGCCAGGGCATGGTCCCAGCCTCAGGGAGAGAGCAGGATTCTAACTGAAGGAGGGGGGTCCAGTGTTACTTGCCGTGGCTTCTCTAGGACTCTACCCACTGTGGCGGCTGCTTAGTACCCTCTGGATGAGAAAACACAGGAACTAAAAATGGGAAGACAAACCAGACACAGCTCCTGACATCTGCAGCTCAGGCCGGCTGGAAGTCCCTTTCACCTCTCAGCTTCCTGCCCTCAGTTCAGCATCTGCCTCCTCCACGCAGTGTCTACCTGTCATTCCTCCCTCCTTCCTCCACGTCGTTCTGTTCTGCCCCTGCCCTAACGTGAGTCAGGCCATCCACAGAACCAGGACCCGGGCAGCAGTGCCGTGGAGAGCCGACAGAAACCAGGAGCCGTGTCTACCTGGTGACCATAATTGTGGGGAGACAGGGAGCAGCAGGAAGACATTTGCAGAAGGGTCCCAGGAGTTTCTGGAAGGATCCCCAGTGTGAGAATGGTGGTCAGGGGGAACCACTAAACACTGCTTAGGAGAGTCCCCTGTGCACCTGGCCTCTGGAGCTGATGGGCTGAGCTGGGCAGAGTCAATAGTGCTTCTGTAATTCATCTGGGATTGGGGGTGGTCGGAGAAAGGAGACAACCCAGGATTAACAGTGGGAGAGAGGTAGTAAAGGCCTGGAAAATGCCCGTGTTCTGCAGGACGACTTTGGAAGGTGACTGCAGTCAGCGAGGACCGCGCACCGCCTGCCTCCCTGCGTCTCCAGCTGCAGGTGCAATCCCTCAGGAAGGTGAGTCCTCAGCCATGCCTGGCTCCTCTGCTGTCATCACAACCCCTGTCCCCATGTGGCAGCTGGCCCTTCCAGCCAAGAGGCAGCATCTATTTCCAGCTGTCACTCGCTCAGGTAGACAGCCATAGGGAGGAAGCATGCTCAGCCATCAGCTCTTAGGTGCGGGGCTGAGAGAGAAGAAATCTGAGGTGAAAGGATGGCAGGAGGGCAATGGAGGGGAAGTCAAACCTGCAAGCATCAGAGAGAAAGAGAAAGCCAGCAGGAGACTGGAAACCAGGGAAAGGAGAGGTGCAACAGAGGCAGGGAAAAGGAAAATGGAAGGAGAGTGCACTTCGAGAAAAGCCTAATGCAAAGAGCATGGAAAAGGGAGGACAAGGTGGAGCCAGGTGACAGGACGAGGACCTGCAGGTCCAATTTGGGTGCTCCCACGTCTACTGCAGGGGTGTCCAAACTTTTGATTTTCTTGGGCCACACTGAAGAATTGTCTTGGGCCACACATAAAATATACTAACACCAATGACAGCTGATGAGCTAAAAAAAATGGTTCATATATAATTTTTGCAATGTTTGAAGGAAGTTTACAAATTTGTGTTGGGCCACATTCAAAGCCATCTTGGGCTGCATGCAGCCCATGCAGGCTGGACAAGCTTGGTCTACTGGGTCTTCAGCTCCATGTCTCCAGTTCCCCCCCACTGGGGCACTAATTTCACAATACCATTCAGAAGGGTGGAAGGCTTCATTAGGTGAGGGATGCTAAAGTCACCATACAACTCCCTCCACGCCCTACCTCTCCTTCCACACAGAAGGAGCTTCTCTCTCCTGCAGGATGTGAGCTCTGAGCAGCAGGGCAGCCACGTGGTCAGGTGGGCCCAAGGAGGAGAGCTGGGATGGAGGTGTGGAGCCTACACCTCCCACATGCAGCCCACTGCAGCCCCAACTCGCCTCCCATGAGCACAGCGCTGTTTGTGCCAGGCAGGGCTAACCCTGGCAGATAGATCAATCCACGGAGCCCACCCAGGGATAGGCAGGCTCGCTGAGCAGCAGGTCACAAGTCATAGGGTCACTGACGCGTGCTTGATTTGGGGACTTGCTGAACTATGTGGGCAAACCCCTCCCCAACAAACACGCACATACACAAGTGATTCTGACCCACGACCCTACCTTAAACCCAAGCTTCTGCCCTACCCCGTCCCTCTCCTCCCCTTCCCCAATGTGTCCTCAGCTTGTCATCCATAGGCAAGCCTCTATCCCACATCTTCTCCACGCCCATGTAACCCGCTGAAGGAGAGCCTGGGATCAGGGGATGGGGAAAGGGAGCACCCACGTGACCAGTCAGGATCAAGTCTGCAGAACAGCAGGCTCAGAGAACAGATGACGACCTGAGGCCAGACCGTGGTTGCAAAGTGCCAGGCCCAGAGAGCGGAGCATAGGTGACAGGCAGAGACACTTCAGCCAGATGCTCCTCACAATCCTGCAGCTCAGTGCATATGACCTAGAGGGTGTGGCCTCTGCAGGGACTGCCTACGCCACAGTGGTTCTGCATATGGAGCAGCTGGCTGGGACCCCCAAGGACAAGCCCGGCTACAATGTCATCACGGAGCCAAGCACAGTGCACGTCTGCTAGAAGGGACATGCCCTGGGGACTACTGAGGTGCACCTGGGTGCGGTGGGGGGTATCAAATTCCATCACACGAACATCTGTATACTACTGGGGGCAAGATTTCTGGCTGCGCTCCCCACCTCAAATGTCTTGGTTAAGGGAAGGGAACTGTGGCCCTAAGTTCAGGCCCAGGGCTGCCTCCATCCCAGAATTCTGTCTGGTTCTGGGACCTATCCCTAACTGGTCCCCTCCCATAAGTCTGGCAGAGCCTTGCCCAGGAGTCTAGGGAAGGCTAAGGCATACCAATCCTCCTGGGTGTCCCTGAATCACACCCTCCTGCTGCAGAAGGTCACCACTGCACCTGTTTCTTTATGGGGGATGGGGATGGTCAGGGAAAAGCTCCCCCTCCCTTCCAAGCCCCTCGATTTGCTCCAGACCACTGGCAGCCCAACTGCACCCGAAACTTCCTTCCCCACCTAAGTCCGTGTCCATGTCCCTCCCGCTCCACACGCACCAACAAAGAGGAGAAATGGATACTTACGTTATACCAGCTCTGGCTTTTCTGAAAGGACAAAATAAAAGAGAAGGTAACATTAGTCAGGGGAGGAGATGAAAGGCATGGCCAGGGTATCCCTGGCTCCAGAGGGAAGGTCACACAGACAGCAAAGGGCGGCAGGGAGAGGGACTCAAATGCAGCTGAAGGCCCCCCGTGTGGCTGCTGGGGAGGGGCCCCCCTTCCTCAGGACAGCTGCAGAGGAAGGCCTGGAGCAGTCCATGCTGGAAGCTCTGCCGCTGGGGTGGCAGGCAGTGGCAGCGCCAGCCAGAGCTCAACGGGAAGGGAATTGGAGCCCCATCACCAGGTCCTCCTGATGGGGAAGGGATGCGCACAGGCATCCGAGACCAGTCCCCAATGGGCCCAGACCAGAAGCAAAGTGCAGATGGGGTGGGGGTGGGGGGCAACCCAGCCTTCCGCTCCCATTCAGCCCCAATGAGGAATATGGGAAGGAACACTTTAAGGGAAGAAAACGGACTGCCTAGAAACTTCTTCCCAGTGTGCTGTCAGGGAGCACATGAGTCAATTCCTCCGCTCGGTCAACACAGGACTGACCACTTCAGTGATAATGGCAGGGGAGGGGCTCAGAGAGCTGCACTGGGAGACTGGGAGGTAAGTTAAAGTCCACAATTACTAACAGGCTTCCCCAGCCCTGCCTGCGGGTCAGAAATCAATAGCAACAAAAGCAGACTCCACCCCCGACTCCAGAATTCAAGTGCTCTCCATTCCCAGCTCTGGGCAAAGCTTACTCATCTTCACCATAACTGGGAGTTTTCTAGGAAAACAGAGGGGAGAGGTGGCTAAGATTGTGTCTTGTCTGTCTCTGATCCCAAAGGCTTGGAGTCCTTTATACACATCCTGCCTGGAAGACAGGCAGACAGGAATACACACACACACACACACACACACACACACACACTCACGCACACGCCTAGGCCTCATCCCTTGAGGTGCTGGTCCAATAGGTTTAGTCTGCAGCTGGAGTATTTCCAGTTTTAAAAAGCTTGCTGAGGGTATAATTAGGGTGGAGAATCCCTGGGGAGAGGGGAACTCCTCCGCAGGTCAGCATCTTAACTGTACACAGGGGTGTAGGCCCTGGGCACAATGAACAGCCTTTGTCTCGTCCTCACCCCACCATGCACCTGGTCTTAAGGTGCCGTGGCTCCTCAGGGAAGAAGAGGGCAGCCCCTGCCTGAGGACGTCAGCGGTGTGCATGTCTGGTGGGGTGGAGGGCAGGTGACTGACTGTGTCTGTGGTGAGGCAAGGATGCTCCTGCGATCTCCCCCTCGGCAGCCCTCCTATCCTACTGGAAGAGCTCCACAGAGTCAGTTAGCCTGCACTCCCACCAGGAAACGTGTGAGTCAAGGGTGAACAGGCATGGGTGCTGCCTCTGACAGGTTTTGTTTCATCCTCACACCTGATCTCACTAGCTAGAAGGGCAGACGGCCTCAACTGCCCCCTGCAAGGTGTTCTCCACAGTCACTCCCCAGCAAAGCCCGTCCCCACGGCCCATCCCACCATGGTCTCATCCCCTCCTCCAAGCCAGAGGTCTTCACAGGTAAAGGGGCCAAATCAAAACATTCAAAACCAACTATTTCTCTCCTGAGGGAGCTACGAGTATTGCCACATGGGAATCCTGGGCCTGGAACTGAAAGTAGCCTGTAAGAATTTTGGTATTGGAGCATTTAATTCCTGGGCCCCTGCCCTGAGATCCCAGGGCATGAGGCAGTGTAGGTATTCATTATAATACATTTCCCAGCAGTGGGAAGGCCGCTTCGGGAGCTGCCAGTCTCAAATGCCCCACAGTTTGCCTGGTCATCAGACACCTGCTTCACAGCTGAGAACACTGTCTGTCACTCACCCCTAGCTCATCACCCTGTTGTCCTGGCCTTTGTGTAAGACCCTAGGAGGAAAGAGGGCAACACAGACTTGGGCCTCAGATCCTTTCCGATTGTCCCTGCACGGGGCTCTCCCTTTCGCCTCGGTTAAACAGGAGAAGGAGATGTTTCCTTTTCGTGTTCTGCCACAGTGCGTGTACCTTCTAAATCTGTTCGCAACAAAGAACCTCAGTGTGACAAAGGGCCACAACCAAGGAACCCAAGTCCCATCTCTAATGAGCTATGTGATACCTTTGTGTGGAATGTTTGCTCTTTTGTAGAGAGGCTAAGAATGAGTGTTCTCAACCATGGAAACGTGAAACCATTGAGGGCAAGAACTTTTGTCTTGTCCCTTGGGGTGAGACTCTACCCCCAATCAGCTATGCCTGAGCAGCTTCTTATCCGCCACCACTGAGGTGCCACCTGGAAAAATGGGCACTCACGCCTCCAGTCTCATCCAGCAGCCCCTCAGAATGCCCACTGCGGGCCTGAGTCCCCGAACTCCAACCAGCCCTGCGGGGGCACATCTGATCCTCAAGGCTCTGCTGTCCCTGACTGAGCCCTGACAGGAAGGGTGCCTGACGTGGTGGCAGGGCAGCCAGAGGGGTTGTAGGCCTTGGGGTTGGGGGACAGGGAGCGGGGGTGTCTACTAGTAGGAAGAAGGCTGTCTGCCCTTGCTGTTCCACTGAAATGCACTTCCTTGGGCCAGAGGCATGGAAAGAACAGAATTAGGGTGTGAGGATGAGGGCGTTTCTGACAGGGCGTATATGGATTTGGCTAACAGGAGAGCAGGGAGCCAGGAAAAGTCCCCAAAGACAGAAATGTTGGGATAGGGAGCTGAGTAGAGCACGTTTCTAGTGCCTCCTAGAAGAGGCCTGAAAAGCAAGTGCCTACGGGAATGTAAGGCCCCTGGAAACAGACCCAAGTGCTCTAAAAGCATCTCCCCAGCGCAAAGGCCCTGGGAATCGGGAGGGCGGGGGGGGCGAGGGGACAAAGGCGGGGACGAGAGGAGCGCTACTTCTAATACAAGTGAGGAGAAAAAACAACTTCTTACTTTGATCAGGTTAAGTCTGTTGTACTGAAAAGAAAACCAAAAAATTAGGATTGGGAAACAGGGAAAAAAGCAGAGGGAAGCAGCGCCCAGAGACACAGAGCCAGGGTGACACAGCGCTCTCCAAGCAGGGAGGACTTGGTTGGGCTCAGGGCACCTCCCCTGCCGCCTCGGAAGCCCCGGGAGCAGGCAGCGGCCAGGCTCCCTCTAGTGGCCGCCGGCCTGCACTACAGAGGAGAAGCTGTAACAAAAACTCAAGGAGTCCTGGGAAGGGGGGAAAGCCTGGATGTTTCCAGCCCACTGCTCTGCTCAGGGCTGCACCTAAGAAGGGTCGGCTTCAGCAGTACAGTTACATATTCACAGGGCAGGGACATTACCGATCACCTAGTCCAGCCCCTGCATGTTAACACATGAGGACGTGCAGGCCCCGAGGAGGAAGACTTACAGTGTGAGGCCTGGCTCTGGGGGAAGTGGAAGCA
The DNA here is from genome assembly GCA_004026885.1 of Lyroderma lyra. NCBI lineage: Eukaryota > Metazoa > Chordata > Mammalia > Chiroptera > Megadermatidae > Lyroderma > Lyroderma lyra. The sequence goes on along the minus strand of PVJL010000989.1, from coordinate 227,709 downwards.
CGCTCCAGCTTGCCTGGAGATACATGAGGTCACCTCCTCTGTGAGGTGAAGTGAAGACAGGGGGTGAGGTGGCCTGGCTGGGGTAATGGTGACAAGAGCTCTTGCCATGGAAACATTTGGTCAACCTGAGACACTACTCCACCAGGGGAGGGGGCATCCCCAACCACTGAGCACACACTCCTCTTCTCTTCATCTCTGCAGCTTCCCCTCACCTCCTGCTCCAGGCTCTGATCTGTGTAGAACCTAATTCCTATAGTGGTGCTCATGTTTCTTTACTAAAGTGTGTATGTCCCATACACGCTGTCCCAGACGGCCCCCAGCTGCCACCGCTTCCCCTTGGGTGGTAGAGTAGCCCTTTCCCACAAGTCAGTCCTATTGCAAGTGCAATTAGAGGATGCTGGTGTTGGTGACGATGGTCATGACTGGTGAGAGAATGGGGTGGGGAGGTGGCTATCCAAAGCCAGGGAACGCAGAGAGCATGTGTCCACAGGGACAGGCATTGCCTCACCCAAGCTCTGCAAAGGGGAAGAAAGCCTAGTCCCTCAGTCACCTCCCTGTTTTGCTCCTAAACCTGCAGAGGTCGCGGACAAAAAATTACAGCGTAAATCCAGGAGATACATTCATTATTAGTATGTGCTGAAATGCGAAAAATTTAATAATTTCTAGATTGTAACCAAGAATAAAATTTAAAGTCATGTATTTTATTATATTTGTAGTATGTTTTTAATTTTTTTTTTCACATTTCAGCACATACCAGTAACAAATGTATCTCTCGGATACACACGACCTATGCTATAATTTTTTTGGCCACAACCTCAGCAGGGTTAGGAAAGGGGCCAAGATTAATACCCAGTTTCTGCTCAGCTCGTAGTCCCTTCATATGCCTCATTTTGCCTTTCCAAAATCTCAGGGTTCCAGCCTAACTGAGAGTACCCAAAACATGTCTCGCCAATACAGGAATCTCCTGCCTCTGTATTCATGAAACACCCCCAACTACTACAGTGTCTCTACAAGTCAGGTTTGGTTTCTGGATAATCCAAGGCAATTTCTTATCTCCTTTCCCAGACTGCATGCTGCCTGAGAGCAGGAAACCTGGTTGTTGAGACCTACCATTTAGATGTTAACAAATCCTCACTACTGGGTGCTCACTTCAACCCATGACTTGACTAAAAGAAGCTCTCTGTACCTGGTGACTAATTACCATAAACAGGTACTGCAGTGGTCATTGAGTGCCTTGCTAGGTGAAGGCTAAGAGGGTAGGGAAGCTTAAGAGGTTCACCTTAGCATGGGAAAGCGTGCAAAGACTGGGCAGCAACAGAGATGGAGTAACTTGATGCTCGTGTCTGGCCACACTCTGCTGTCTCCCCAGCGAGGCAGAGGTGTGAGGGGCTCAGAAGCAGATGACAGAGGACACTTCAAAACCCTGTTACCAGACATGCCTGCCCCTGCCAAGCTACTGGAACACAGAGAACTCTCCTGGCTTCCTCACTGCAGGCAGAGCTCCCCATCCCCTGTCCACAGCCAGCCACAGTCACTTAAAATCCTCAGAGCCAAGATGCGCTTTGAGCCCGAAGGTCACAGACTGTAGGATTAGCTCTGCGGCTCTTGTTCTTTGCTCAGGAAAGACAAAGGTTGTTCACACTCCTCCTCCCACAACACTTACGGAGGCTCCAGCCTATTACTGAGTCATCCCTCTGCTTCCTCGTCGGCAGGCTACGTCCCACCACCTTTCCCCGTGGGTATCACTTCCTGACCCTGCCATTTGAAGGCACCCACTGCTCACTCTCCCCTCCTCCAAGTTCTTCCCGGGCCTCTGGAATCCTGGGGTCTTGAGCTGACTCTGGCTCTGCTGCCCTGCCCTGGCCTGGGCCTGGCAGGGGCTATGGGCAATGTCTAAGTTCCAGGTGCTGGCACCACGCCCTTCTGGGAGAAAAACTGCTCTCTGGTCACTCTCCAGCATCCTCGGAATGTCAGCAGCCCTGGGCTGGGTGGTAGGTGGAAGCGGGAAGGGGTGCTCGGACTGAGCAGCTCGGAGGGCAGGCGAGGGAAGGAGCGTGCTGGGTAGAGCTCCTGTGGCCCACTCTTTTGCACCACGGAGCTCACCTACCAGCATTAGGGCCCCGCAATCACCTCTTCTGGGGAGCCAGGAATCACCCAACAAAGGTCTTGGGGGTCTGAGGACCTAAAGTCCAGTTGGCGAGGGCCTCCATTCCCTGAAGGAGAGGATCTCAGCCCTGAAGGACTCTGCTTCTAGAAGGCACCATGTAAGGAGCACACAGATCCCCAGCCCCAGGCAGTGTTTGGGGAGCAGGCAGAGACATGGGGTCAGTTCTCCGACTTCAGGTGCAGTGGGAATGGTCTCTCGGTGACTTTAAGCCAGCCTGCCAAGGGCAGTGTGGCTGGCCTTCTGGGAAAGGGACCAAGCAAGACACGGGCCAGAATGGGCAGGGGCAGAGGGAGGGGTGCAGAGCACTACAGACAATTCGACACCGGAGGGGAGACCACAGACAGAGACAAAAGATGGCTTACTTTTGAGAGGCGCTTGTGAGACTAAGACCATGCATGCAAAGAAGGTATTTGGGAAACGGTGGGGAAGAAGAGGAAGAACAAGAAATCAAAAGACAAATTCAGGTGGGAAGCCAGTTCCCGAGCCCCCCAATCCCCCCGACGCCCCAGGACCTGTGAGCCCAATGGTGAAGAGGAGTTCTTTGAAGGAACATCAAGACAAAGACATCTCCTGCTTTCCAAAGGATGGAGAGGGGAGCAGACACTCTCTGGGGAGCCACAGCAGCCCAGGCCCCCCAGAGCTCCCTCTATGCCTATCCTTCGGCAAAGGCCTGGTGCTCAGGTGGTGGCGCTGACACACTTGGGAGAGGTGGGGAGGCCCTGTCACTACCCTCCTGGCCAGGTGAGTATCAAGTGCGTGACTACCCAAAGAAGAAAGGGTGATGGCCGGGGGCGGGGGTTAAAAACAGCATCTGTTAACAATATGGTGGTCCCAAATAATGCTCCCTTTGCCCCCAAATTTGAAAATGATAAAAGAGCTAAACAGATGATCCCTCCTGATCCCCAGAGCATCCGTCCTCCAAACCTCAAGATGCATGAGGCCCCCTAGCTGGTAGGGGACGGTCACAGTCATCCTGGAATTACTTCACCAGTACCCGGGACCCTTGGGAGCCCTTGGCTGGACAGATAAAATTTAACTAAGGTTCCCCCCCCCCCCGCACCCCACCCTTGCCTCACTGAGCAAAGACTACCTCTGGGACACTAGGGCGGCTCAATCACATCGGGTCCCTCAGGAGGGCGTTCTCTATCTCCGCGTCCCCACACCAGCACCCGCCACTCTGCAGCCGGCTAACACGCAAGCGGGGTCCCGGGTGGGGCGGCCGGCTCACCTTGGAATTCTTGCCACCACTCCTGCCGGACTGTGAGGAACAGCTGCGCTGCACGCCCTGTTCGGGTGTGGACGGAGACTTGTCCGAGGAGTGATCCGAGCCTTTCTCCACCATGGTGTCTCCGTCCGGGTTCTGGGGCGTTGGCGAGCGTGACCGCTTCCGGAGGATGGGGGAGCAGGCTGGCGTGCTACGGTTGGAGTTACTGGCAGTGCTGCGGGGGCAGACCGAGGAAGGATGGAGAGGGGAGGAAGAGGGGAGAGGAAATAAGTTACCGAAGGCCAAAGACAGGTCCCAAGGAGCCAGCTCAAGGAACCCCTGGAGAAAAGGGCCCAGCTAGACTCACTGCACCGCAATACTGCTGCTGGCCAGAAGAGGGCGGTGGTGCCAACGTGAGATGGAATGGGCCTAAGAAGGGGTAAGTAAGTAAGGCAGCAGGACATCCATCCATCCATCCATCCGCCCACCCACTCATCCACCCATCCAACCATCCATTTGTTTATCCAAATATTGTTGGAGCCCTTATTATATGCCAGGAACTGTCTAGGGAAAAACAGAATTTAAGAGCTGAAAGACTCATTAGAAATCACCCAAAACTATCAGCTCATTCTATACATGCTGCAAATCTGTTTTTACATTCTGTTTGGGAGATACTTGTGCACATAAATGACAGTAATAATAATCCTGCTTTTCAAGACATTCACACACACGTTTTTTCACTGGGTTCTTAAATCATTCCACCAAGGTAGTAATGACAAATACCATAATTCCTATTTAAAAAAAGAAGACCGGTGCATGGCATAGAGAAGCTCAGTGTCCTCTGATGGCAAAGGACTTAGAAGCAAAATGGGGGCCTTTCTGACCTCCTTGTCAGCCACATCGGTCCCTGTTTCCCCTGCCCAGGGAAAAGGTGGACAGAGCATCAGTTCTCACATTCCATATCCCGCTGCCCCCAAATTCATTTTCAGCAGCTACCTTGTACACTCCACAGTTCACTGGGCTTATAAGTGGTATAAATATTTACAATGGGCTATTAACTTGTGTTCTTAATGGAACAGAAGGAGAAAAGATGAAAGAGAGAGGTGAGAAAATTAAATGCAGTTAAGTTCTAACAGGTGTTAGCTTTGCTCTCTGAGAGAATGAAGGAAACAAAGAGATAGAAAAAAGGAAAAGATTAAGAAAGAACAAGACAGGGAAAAGCAAGTGGGAGACTGGAGCCAAAGAAGCACGGGGGAGGCGGATGCAAAGCTGAGGGTCCCTGCCACCCACTCAGTGGTCAGAGAGCAGGGGTCTGGTTCTGGACACAGCCTGGAGGGAGGCAGCCACTGGAATAGCCCCGGAAACGCTCTAGGAGCCTCATCCCTGCTTTCCCTATGTGGGGGCAGGACAGGGTAGCGAACACTGTCATTTGCATGAAGATCCAGCTGCAACCTCAGATGTCCCATTAGACCCATTTGCATGAAAACCATGTCCCTTTCAGCAGAAACTTCCACTTGGGGATCCTTAGCAGAGAAAATGGAAAGAAAGTCCTGAAGCCCAAACCAGCAAGTGCAAGAAGGAGGGCAGCAGGGGGCGAGGGTGGCACTCTAACGTTTGGAAGAAAACTGGAGAGGTGCGGGGGGGGGGGGGGGGGGGGGGGGGGGCGGAGGATGCCAGAGAAAAGGAAGACAAATGTAATCAGCAGAAGCATGAAAACATGTAAGGCCCGATGTTTGCTTTATCCCAAATCAGTATTTAATTTTAGAAACTCACTTCTAGTGCTAACAATAATTGTTTTAGAAGAGGGCTCTTCAGGTTCCCAACCTATCAGCAACACCCTTATCCTGTGACTCTCTAGATGAGTGGTTCCCAACCTTTTCCCACCTGTGTACCCCTTTTAAACCCATTTCTATAAATTGTAGCTTGTTTTTAAAACAGCTCTTTTTAAATACTGACACTTCCGTTCAGTGCCTATCTCAATGTAAAATAGTGGAAATGAGGTAATAAGTTAGGAAAGAAAAACTACACTAAAAGTAAAACCACAGATTTAATTTTACAATATTTGTAACAGTTAAATAATGATGATGATCAAGTATTTAACAAACTTTTAATTTGTTATTAACAAACTAGTTCAATATTAGTAAATGACAAGAGGTATCTGAGTGCCTTCTCACTGAGCTGTTCATATTCCTCACTGACATCTACCCAGAAAGTATTAAGATACTTTCTTTTAAAATCAGAATTTAAAGAAGAATCAGTTGAAAGTTCGATTAACTGATGTTTTTCATTGACTGATAGTTTAGCTTTTTTGAAAAATTCTTGGGAGTTCCCTGGTGGTGTAGTGGCTGGGCTTCGGCGCTGTCAACGCTGCGGCCTGGGTTCAATTCCCAGCCAGGGAACTACTCACATTTAAAAAAAAAAAAAAAGAAAGAAAAAGAAAAGGAAAAAAAAAAAGATAAAGAAAAAAAAAAGAAAAATTCTTCATGGAAGGGATCTCCAATCCAGTTATTTTCTTTTCCACGTTGAGGGAAGTACTTATAAAAGGACACTTTAAGACTTTACAAATGATTTACAATATTCTCTTTCATGTTTTGGGATAGGTGCAAGACATTCTCAGATAAGTTGTGCAGAGTTTCAAAACCTTCAGGCTCACCTCTTTCAATCCACACTTCCCAAAAGTCCAATTTTTTCATCATCGACTCAGTTTTGTTAGTTACTTTGAATACAGTGATTGAGCTGTTTTGAAGTCCCAAGTTGAGTTTGTTTATTTTTAGAAAAATATCTGATAAATATGCAAGACTTTGAAGCCAATCACTGTCCTGAAACTTTGGAGCAAGAGGGAAACAATGGTCTTCAAAAAAATATATGAACTTCATGTCCAAGTTCAAACATCCATGTAAATCCTTTGCCATGAGATAGCTTACCTTACCTCCGTATGCAAAAGTGATGTGCTGTGAATGCTGTTCATTTCTTCACACAGAGCTTTAAACAATCTGGAGTTTCAAGGTTGTGACTTAATAAAATTTACAACTTTGACATCAAAAACATCTTTCAGTTCACTAGGAAGAGGCTTGGATGCAAGACTTTGTCTATGAATGCAGCAGTGACTCCATGGTGCATGAGAGCTACTTCTTTAATTTGCCACATAGGCCTATAAAACAGCCCGTCATAGGATTGCCTCCATCAGTGCGTACACCACAACAGTTCGATCTATTCGATGAAATAACTATTGATGGCATGAAAAATGTCTTTGCCTGTGGTTACGCTCTGTCAGTGGGTAACAAAGCAACAGGTTTCCCTCAATTTCCTTTCCTACCAGTACCTCATGGTGATGAGCAAAACAGATAAATCAGCAACATCTACACTTTCATCAACATGAATGGAAAAGAATTTACTTTTTCTAATTCTATCTACTACTACAGTTTCAACATAGTCAGACATTTCCTGAAATTTGTTGAGATGTTGTATTGTTTGAAAAAGAGATAGTATTGATTTTGCAGACATGTTCTTCCCCAAACATACATAAAACAAAAACAAAAACAAAGTATCCTTAATATAAGGAGAAATTAAATGTTCAGCTATGGTGTGGTTTTTACCACATTTAGCTATGCGATAGATAAGCAATATGGTATGAAGCCTCAACTGCAATCTCATTGTCCTTTCCTGACATCATGTATGAAGTAACTATTGGATAATTTTCTAAGTGCTGATAATAATGTATTTCTTTATTTTTATACATAGGATGCTTAGTTTCTAAATGTCGCATGAGAGGGTTTCATACAACCGCTGGATAATATTTCCCCACATACAACATACAAAGGCTGAGGGTAGCCATCATCCCCTACAAATGAAAACCCATAGTTAATATACTCCTCACAGTATTCCCTTCTCTTCTGTGTAGTATCTGAGGCCGCACCTTTTTACTATGTCCCGGTGTGAGGGTACTCATACCTGCAGACATGTGTTAAGAAGTACTTGGCAATGGGTTATAATCCATGCCAAGTTTTGGGGGGTTTTTTGGGTTTTTTTGGTTTGTTTTTTTTACCATTCCTCTTTTCAACCAGTGATCCAAACTGAGACACTTAAAATTTACTGGCAATAATAAAGAAACTATGTCAAACATTAAATTAAAAACCTACTTGAAAAGAATCACTATTAAAGACAACACACTTTTACTAAGTCAGTAACTAAACTGATCAAACAGTCTGGCTACAGATGTATTCATATGTTTGGGGAGGTTCTAGAAACATCGCAAATGGATTGTTGTGAAACTGTGTAATGATGGTAGAAGAGCGGTTTGGGGGAAGGGTTCATAGCCACTCCCTCACCAATCATCATTCGCTAATGTGATGTAATTTTGAAATGTCTCCATTAATGGAGATTCAAACGTAACATTTTTTGGTCCATAACTAATGTTTTACAATTTTTTACTTTATGTGTTTTTTCTCTATTACTGGTTATTTTTCACAGACCCCTGAACAGCCAGCACGTACCGCTGGGGGTACATGTACCACCGCTTGGGAACTGAAGGTCTAAACCCATTCACTACTGCAATCCCTGGAGAAAATGATGTTCCCTTCCCTCCACTGGAGAAGCGGAGCCTTAGAATGGTAGCAAGGAGGTCCTTGCACACGTGCTGTGGTGCAAGCTCCTGGCCTCCCCTTTCTGGGGCAGCCCCCTTTCTCTTGGGCCAATTTTAACCCATGGCCAAGTACTCCCAGGTTTAAAATGTCTTCTAGGGTTACTTTGCTGAAAGAACTGCCAGGATCTCTGTCCCTAACTTCAACTAGTTTGCTGAGCAAAGCAGGGGCATGTGGCTAGCATCCCACATGCCCATCCCACACACGAGAACCCACAGCTTGGCTCCTGTTTTTATCTTAGGTAAGGGACATCTTCACACGTGGTCATTTCAGCTTCAGCAGTGGACAGGAGATTCCTGTATCCTTCCTCAAACTCTGAATTCCTGCTGATAACTAACTAATGAGAAGGAATTTGAGCCAGGGATGGGCAAAGCATTCCTACCTAGGAGAGACTCACTCCAACTACCCCAAACCACACAGATCTCAGACACTCAATGATCAAAATGTCCATGATTTCCTCATCCCCTAGTGCCCCCCCCCCCATCAACTGATGCTACATATGCCACCCAGGACACCGAAAATTCTGCTTTCAATACTTCAGTCAACTACACGTACCATTTGAAACAGGACAGAAAAAAATGGTGCTGTCCTGTTCCAAATGGTACGTATGGTCAGCCTAGTCAATAAACAACTCACAGTGTCATTTGTCACTAATCCTCATGCTTGTAAGACTGCTGATCATCTGTGTTGTTCTTGACAATCTCTCCTCTCCCTGGTGACACATTCCTGCTCTTGCCTCGGCCACTGACGCTTCCCCAGTTACTCCGCATGTGATGGAGTCCTTCTCCAAAAGTGAGTCCTTCACTGCCACGGCCATCTCTTGCTTTCTGTGTCTTCCGCCCCTCTGCCTGCCCCCAGCTCTGCGCACACTTGCTAGCTGCAGCCCAACAACCTGCTGCCAAGGGGACACTCTAAATAGAAGTCTCAGGAGCACCTCCGACTCAAAACCCATCCTGCCATCTTGCCCCCTGCACCTCCTCCCACTCCCCATTCTCAGTAGACGATCCGTTCCTGGTGTCCCTTCACTCTCACCCGACAAAAGCTGTCTCATTGAATCCCATCAATTCTACTTCCATAAAGCTCAGCTCATCCTCCCTTCCAACCCCAATGGCTCTCATTCAGGTTCTCAATGCCTCCTGCCGGGACTCTTCCCACAGCCTGCTAAGTGGTCTCCTCCATCTCCTCTTCTTCTTCCACATGCATTCGCACCCTTGTCATTAATTCTGTCTAAATGCAAGCCCAATGTTACCTTTCTGCCTTCTATCAGCATTCATATTAGAGTTGAAAATCTTCAGAACAAAATTCAAAGTTCTCCACTGAAAATAATTTGACACTTATCTAGATTTCAATGTTTTATCTTTCCTGATACTCTATCTTCAAGAGTCCCACATTTTAGTCCTACTCACCTTCCCCTGGTTTTCTTAGTATGCACTCTCGTTCTGCTGCCTCTTGACTTCTGTAACTCGCACTCCTCGTGTGTGAAGAGCCCCTTTCCTCCATCCCCACCCACTGGAGTCTTGTTCATCCTTGAAGAACCATATCGAACCCCACCTACTCCAAAAGAGTTTTCTAAATCTCCACCGCTGGACTTATTAAAGCATTTAATACACTTTGCCTGGTCTTAAAATTAAGACTTACACACTCCTGAGGGCACATGCCTTTGCGCCTCCCATGCTGCCCCTCATGGCGATGTTCTGTTAAGTAGTACACTCTCAGTACACACCTTCATTCCAGTGAAGGTCTTCATGCCCATGGCTTTAACAGCCCCCCAGTGACATCTCCCAAATCTACACCTCAGACTTGCTAATATTAATAAAATAGCAAAAGTTTACAAATGTTTAGGAGTTCCTGGCACAGTGCCAAGCATTAAGCATTATCTTATTTAACCTTCTTAACCAACCTACGAAACATTAATTGATATTGTTATTCCAATTTTTCAAGTGATAAAAGTGAATTATTGACTGATTAAGTAATTTGCCCAAAGTCACACAGATGGGTACATTGTAGGAAAAGATTTGAAATGTAGGCCTACTGATTACAGAATTTGATCTCAGAACCAGACATTCAAAATGTTTGCTGGGTGAATAAACAGAAGGTTGGACGGGTAGCTAGGTGGATGGGTAAAAAGAAAGAATCGACTTCCTGCCTCCAGTCTTGAATCCATTCTCTATTTGGCTGTCAAAATCAACTTTCTAAAAAATAAAATTGGCATTTCTAACCATATTCTTTTCTGGTTACAGCTCTCTGAGACATCTGCCCAGTGTCCACCTCACCCCGACCCCAGACTCCACTAACCTTCACACTGACCTTTCCTTGTACAAGAAGTGTTTGGAGCTACAATTCCCACTCAGCAAAATCACTATGGGCTTACTAGAGTCTTAAACTTCTTTTTAAAAATCACCCCATTATCCTATAAATTTTGGATGTCCTGTTGAGCAAATAAAACCAATTCCTACGTACCTCATAACCTACAGCATTGTGTCTTTCAAACGAACTCCACGATGTGCCACTAACCTGATTCTGCCACCATCATTAAAAATAGTATTGCATTACATTTCAAAATCTGGGGGTTCTAGAAGGGAAGAAAGACTAGCATTGGTGGTGGGTACTGCACTAAGAACCCCTTCTGGAGTTTAGAATTAATATTCAACTCTTCACTTTCAAGAAACTGGAAAAATAGGGATGTTAAGTGCCTGGCCAAGGTAATATGACTTCATATCTGGATCTTCCATTCTGCAAACATTTACTGAGCACCTGGCATAATGCCAGGCATTCAAGTTCATACCAATGAGCAAGAAAGGGTCCTTGTGCTTGGAACGTTACAGTCAGGAAGAGCTAGATGTGTGCTCTTCTCATCTCAGTATAAACAATGAGTGGTGTGATGGCGGAGTGTAAGGCAGCAGTCCCCAACCTTTTTGGCACCAGGGACCAGTTTCATGGAAGACAATTTTTCCACGGTCCAGGGGGAGGAAGTTATGGTGTGGGGATGATTCAAGTGCCAGATGCAGCTTGTCACTTACCACTCACTGATAGGGTTTTTGACCTGAGTCTGCAAGCAACTGATTTATTATGGTGTCTATACAGTGAAACCTCTCCGCTAACGTTAACCTGTATTTGCAGCCACTCCCCAGCACTAGCATCACCACCTCAGCTCCACCTCAGATCATCAGGCATCAGATTCTCATAAGGAGAGTGCAACCTAGATCCCTCGCGTGTGCAGTTCGCAACAGAGTTTGCGCCTTGACAGTCTAGTGCTGCCACTGATCTGAAAAGAGGCGGAGCTCAGGCAGTAATGTGAGTGCTGGGGAGCGGCTGTAAGTACAGACAAAGCTCTTAGCTTGCTTGCTAGCAGGCTGCTCACCTCCTGCTGTGTGGCCGGGTCCTAACAGGCCATGAACCGGCACTGGTCTGCGGCCCAGAGTTTGGGGACTCCTGTAATAAGGGCCTCTTAGCCAGACTTCAGGGATCAAGAAGGCTTCCTTGAGGATATGGCACTTGAGACATGGGCAGGGTTCTGTAAAACGTGTTCCTGTTAGTCAGGTAAAGGGCACAGCAGCAGGAGGAAAGAGAATATTCCCAAACAACAGTACAAATAGAGGTGTGAAGCCTAAAATAGCATGGACTACACAGAGCATTACAAGGAACTGTTATGAAAGCATAACATACTTAAATGAGTGGTTAAGAGATTCCTGTAACCAACTCCCCCGAATAAGACATCCACTGAGACCCCCATCAGCCACCTTTAACTCACTGCAGGGAGCTCCAAGTCATTCACTCACTTCCCAGCCCTTCCCCCTTTAAGACCTCCAACAAAGACTGGTTTGCTCCTCTTGAGGCTACCTTGCTAACAAAGTAATGCTTCCTCAAGTATGACCCCAGTCCATCGTGCTACGGGTCCATCCTACCTCCTACAGTGACGACCCTGAGAAGCAGGGACATATGGAACAAGGACAAGCATCCCCTGGCCTTCTGCAGTGACTCTCTTTGCAGCACGTCCCACTCCCATTCAAGGCACGGGTGCCAGTACAATACTTTGCTTGGCTTTCTTTTCCCATCCTGTGTCCACTGTGGTCCCACAGGCAAAGGTAGAGTTTGTCAGTGAGCCAGACCCTGGTCAGCCACCCAGATATCGCTCAGAATAGTTAGATGGTGTTCCAGTTTGCCTTCAAAGAAATCAATCATTTCTGACCCAGAGACGGCAAAATATGTACCTGTCGTTCTACACCCCTGCACCTGCACTCTCGGGTGGCCCCAGCTCCTTCCCCACTGTCACCACAGCATTCCCACCACCCCCTCTCGTTTCCAGTCAGAGGCCCAGCCCTCCTCCCAGCCCTGGACACTTCACACTTCACGTTCATGTGATTGTTTCCTCCAAGCCCAGTCCGGCCGTGACCTGGATGATCAAACGCACAGCTGTAATAGTTGTAGTGCCAGGCACTGGTCACTTTTAAGACTGCCTGACACGTGCCAGAGCACCCCCACCTAACAGAAGGAACATTTACTTAGAAATGCAGAACGCCAGTTTCAAATGAAACATCTGTTTGCTGAGTGCCTGCTTGGGCCCCACAGGCTCAGCATTCATTGTCAATCTGTGGTGTCAGCAGGCTCAGTTTTGAGTCCTAGCTCTGCTACCTTGGCCTCTAGGCTTCATTTTTCTTATGGGACAAATGAGAGATACTAATACTTAGCTCGTAGGGCTATTGTGCTAAATGAAATAACGTAGTAAAATATTTAGTGCAGTGCCTGATACCTAATGATGCTCAAGAAGTATTACTGAGGCCTTATTATTATTATTATTATTATTATTATTATTATTATTACAAAGGCTTTCGTTCCTCTCTGTAAGATGTGAAATAAGTATCCTTGCTGTCTTTCCTCCCAAGCATTACTGCCATAGTGGGACCACATTCACCCGGGGTGCTTCCTTACCATGCAGAACCCCAGATGCACCCCCACTTATTTAATGACCATTTCCAGGAGACAGCATGACAAATGTGCGTTTTAAACAAGCCCCGTAGCAGAACCTGGTGCACTCTAAGATTTCAGAGCCACTGTTGCCCAGGGCTAATCTTATACGTGTCGGGGATAAGTGACGTATCTGCCTCAAACAACAGAAACCCGTGTACAGTTCTGAGTGTATCAGCTGTTCGGTATCTACCAGGTGCGGCGACACGCTGGACCAGAAAACCAATTGAGCCTGTCACAGAAACACCAATGGGGAGGAGCCAGAAGCTGATGGGGAGTGGGCGTGAAGCTGTGGTTCTCAGGTGAGGCTGTGACGCGTACCCGATGGAGCAGTGGCCCCTTCTTTTGGTGTGGAAGCCGGGCAGTTATCACCAGGCCCACGCCCACCACCACGTCACAAGCACCTCCTCTCCCCCTGCCTTTAGCAGCATCCGTTAAAGCTGATTCTGATCGTCTAGTGGTCCCTAATTCCTAACCGATGACTATCCTGTCATCCAGCCACACCGCCCACCCGCACGCCAATGCCGAGATTCACCCATAATCCTCCTCGGTTCTTTATATTATAAAAGCACTGTAAATATCCATGCGAATTAGCCAGCTCTGCTTTGAATTTCCCCATAGTACACACTCAAGTGTCTGAGGCAAAAAGACTGCAGGGGTATGTGCGTCCTACATGCATGACATTTACAAGCTGCCTGCAAAGGCCCCCGTGAGGTCTGGCCACCTGAACTGGCTCCGATTCCAGACGTTACTGGGATTCTCTGAAGGCAGTTGTGGTTCAACTCCTCTCAGCATTTCTGCTTGTCCCTTAGCAATGTCTCTGTATTCTCATAAAACCATAGCACAGTAGGTTGGAAGGACAGACTCAACAAGAACTTTGTAGAGGGGGAAAACGGTCCAAGTCACAAATCCCAGCAAGGTCCCAAGTTCCCTTAGAACTTCCTCCTCAAACAGCAAAATATCAAGTCACTTAATAAAGTCATCTTCCCGGGCCTGCTCCACTCCTTGTTATAAGGGAGCTCCTGGTCTCGGCCCCTGTACCCCCCAAAAAGCCACAGTTTCAGGGACCCAACAGATGACTGGTGCAGAGAAAGAGTTAGAAGGGCTCGTCCAGTCCAATCTTCTCACTGTTATGGATGGGACATCCTCTCACAGGTCCTGAGAGGTGGCATGATTTTCCACGGCTGGACACCTGGCTGCCCAGGCCTGGGGTGCTGGGCAGTGTGAGTCTCAGAGGCTCCCCACATACACTTTTTCAGATACTGGATGGGTGGGGTTTGAGAGGATGACAAATGTACCACTGTTCCCCCTAAGAGGAGCTCCCCATGACCAGGTATGGAACCCATTTTTTGTGGGCTTGCCACTTGGAATCTAAGCCTGGCAGCAACTCTATGATTGGGTCCAGTTTCTTCCCTAAGGGAGAAACCCAACTGCCCTCTGGGTCAAACTGGCATCAGCTGGTTGAAGAAAGGGTCAAACATCTTCTGAGAAAGATGCTTTTTGCTATTACCTTTTTTTTAATAGCACACGAGCAGTGTCCAACCTTCTGGCTTCCCTGGGCCACACTGGAAGAAGAACGGTCTTGGGCCACACATAAACTACACTAACACTAACAACAGCTGATGAGATTTTTTTTAAAAGTCTCAAAAAAATGTCGTAGTCTTTTAAGAATTTGTGTTGGGCCACAGTCAAAGCCCTCCTGGGCCGCAGGTTGGCCGTGCCTGGCATACAGGCTGTCTTGCCAGCTTAGAGCGGAGGCTCAGCTTGGTCCCAGCATGCTGCATGCTGGCCCGGATGGAGCAGCATGTTGCCTTGAGAAGGGGCAAGAGAGGAGAGGACTCCCAGGTAACTCTTCCTTTCCCACCACGGTTCCTACAACGCCAACTGCACAGCTTGACACAGAACGGGCCTCCCTCAACTGTCGCCAAGATCAGGATTTTGACAGAAATGAGCATCTTGTACCCTCTCCTGTTTGGGTAACTTACTGAAATTCCCTGGGGGCTTTCCAAATTGGGCCTTTGAGCAAAAGTACACAGGGTGTTCAGGGACAGGTCTCATCTGTCCTGAAATTTGGAACCAAGGTGAAACTAGACTGTTGCCAGGCCAGACCACTGGCAGAGAGGAGACAGCTTACAGATGGAAGGCTGCCAATTCTCTAGACACACTAACAAGTCACTGGGCATCTACACACTGGCCACACTGGCCCAGCCCCACCCTCTCTCTGCACTCTGTGCCTCGCTGATCTCCATCTCAGCAGCTACTGTGCAGATAATTAATTAAGGGCATTTCCTATGGCCAACAAGCTCCACTTACCCATTTCTGCTTCCCTATCTTATTCAACTTGTTATCTATGGGAAATTTAAAAATAATTTCTTTTTAATCTTGCAAGGGTAATGAAATGTGGCAGAGCCCATCCAAAACATTTGCATCCAGCAGCCTAATTAATACCTAGATACATTCTCATTAGGGATCTCCTTAAGCCTGGAAGGAATTACTTGGTGTGGGGGAAGTCCTAGCAGTGACTTCGTTGTTGATAAATTTATTAACTGAACAATTAATGTAAGGTCAAGATCCATGAAGTCTCTGGCCAAGCAGAGAGAAGTAGAACTTCAGTTACCCTTCTACTGAGGCACTCAGTCCAGAGAGGTGATGTGTGGAGGGCTGGACATAGGGCAACAGTTGCCTGCCTTTCACACTCAAGCCGAAAAGAACCCCTCTTCACAACGGCTGGAGCCTCCATCCAGCCTACTCCCCCGCTCCCTGGCTTTCCTGCAGCTTCTGTTCAGCCCAGAGTTTGGAATTCAATCCAGGAACAGGCATGACAAACACTATTTTTCATTTCCATGGAGACCAGGGCCTGCAATAAAACCAGGCCTTCATGCCTAAAATGCCAAAACAGTCTGACCCACTTATCCCCCTTCCTACAAAAACAAAGTAAGTTTGTTTGGGTCCTGCAAGAGCTCAGGAACAAGCCAGGGTTTCTGTTATCTCTTTGGACATTTAGAAGAGGACCAATTACAATCACCTTTGCAAACTCAGATGATGCTACAAGAAGCACTGTG
Organism: Lyroderma lyra; assembly: GCA_004026885.1. Classification (NCBI taxonomy): domain Eukaryota; kingdom Metazoa; phylum Chordata; class Mammalia; order Chiroptera; family Megadermatidae; genus Lyroderma; species Lyroderma lyra. The sequence goes on along the minus strand of PVJL010000989.1, from coordinate 211,671 downwards.
AGAAGTCCGACATCAACTATTTGAACCAGAGGGCTCAGGCTGCAGCAAATCCATTCTGCATCCTTGACCTAACCTTCTAGAGGGAGAGGTTTATATATCCTTAGAGATGTACTTATTGACCAGAGATCGAGATCTAACTCCTTTGCTCCATTCTGGCCCTCTTGGAACTTTCTGTTCCTCGAACACATCAAGTATAATAGTATATACCTGCCCCAGAATCTTTGCACTTACTGGTTCCTGTGCCTGGAACTCTTACTCTAGTGAGTTTTGAATTCTGGTTCCTTTTTAACAAATCGAAGCTCAAATGTCACCTCCCCAGAGTAGCCTGTCTTAGACCATGCCATCTAAAGTGGCCTCTTTGTCCCCAGGCAATCATTGTTGTATGGCTGCCCAATACCTAGTCCAGTGACTGGCACACACGGGGATCACAGATACGTATTACATGAAGAAAGGAATGAGCTTTGTGAAGCCATTCATTCCATTGTTTGAACACTGTTAGATGTTTCTTCCTTTAGCCTGCCCCAAATCTGCCTTCTTATAACCCCAGCTCATCGGCTGTTATTATGACTTCCGGATCTATGAAACCTCAAATATGACATGTATTCCAGACTCTTTGCTGGCCTGGTCACTTTGCCTAGACATCAGTGTATACTCTGAGTTTAAATTCTGAGCTGTTTTGTGCCCTTAAGCAAAATCACTTTGTCTTTCTGTGTACCTGTGTTCTCTGTCTGGTGAATGATCACAACCTTCCTTACTTGGGGAAGGGGCAGAATCTTAAAAACAACAACAACAAAACGAATTGGACAGTGCATCCCCAAAGCAAAGGACTTTCTATAATGGCTCATGAAGAAAACCCCAAACAAAACTGTTCGAAGTAGGAAGTGAATTCCCAGGGAGGAAACTAAATCCTGTGTGTCAAGTTTGTCCTTTCTGCATGCCCAGGGGCGGGAGCACTGATTACTGCTGTCCACACATTTTCAGCTAATCCTTCCTCCTCCAGAGCTGGGAGAGAGGGGGAGGTGATGGCAAGGTGAAGCAGAAGATACTAAAATTAAGCACAGGAACTTACTGGTGCTGTCCAGTTTCCTTTCCCCAAGATCCTTTCCAACAAGACAAACCCCTGGTATTTGGGTAACAGTCCTGCTGGGTTGCAGGAAGTGCTGGGTGACCTGCCCTATCATAAGCAGCTCTGTAATCCAACCTCCACCCGGCACAGGAATTCCCTCCACAGGGTGCTGACAGTGGCCATTGGGCCCCTGTTGCAGATTTCCAATGAGGAGTCACTCACTAGGTGGCTGCCTACAGGTCTGAACAGCTCTAAAGGGACTTGTAAATGCCACAGTCCTCATTTCACCACAATTCTCAGTGATCGCTATCCATCCCGATCTCTCTGAGCTTCACAGCCTTTAGATATGAAGCTAACCTTGCTGATTCAATGTCATTAAACAAGTATTTACTGTCTCCAACTCTGTGATAGTCACCCCAAGGGCCCATTGGGCAGACACTGTGCAGCAACAGTGCTGTGGTTCTTTGGGTTTTTTTGTTTGTTTGTTTGTTTGTTTTTTATGTGGGTAGTTCCCTGTCTGGGAATCGAACCCAGGCCACAGCATTTACAGTGCTGAAGCCTTAGCCACTCCACCACCAGGGAACTCCTGCTGTGGTTCTTTGTAGACACACACACATTAAATATACAACACTAACCATGATACTGGGCACACAGTAGGGACTTCATGCTTTTATACTTGACCTGCTATTAATCTCAGCCAAAGTATTTCAGAAACCTCAACAATCAGGAGAATGAGACCTTGTGAAAGCAGAAAGGTGCTAAGCTGTCCCAGGTAGCCCCTTCCATGAAAGAGGTTCCCAATCCACTGAGAAGCCACAAACCACCAGAACAGGGCAGGGTGTTCAACTGAACAGAACTTCCAGCTGCTGCTTCTTTTTTTTTTGGCGGGGGGCGGGGGGCGGGGGGAGGTAGTTCCCTGGCTGGGAATCGAACCCAGGCCACAACGTTGAGAGCACCAAGCCTTGCCACTATACCACCAGGGAACTCCCTTCAGCTTCTTCTAAGTTTGCTCTTCAGGGGCCCCTCCCCCACCTTCAGCGTGAGAAATGTTGCTTACCGAAACTGAAAGGAACTTGTGCAGGACCCATCCAGCCAGCCAGTAAACAGCTGACAATAAACGCTGGGTACCAGGTAATACACTAGGCATTAGGGACACAGGCTCTACCTCTAAGGAACTCACAATCTGGTCAGGGAAACAGACAGGTCATTAACTAACACCACGCAGTAAGAGCTATTTAGATTCAATCAAAGTATCTCCCCTGTAGAGAGCCAGGCAGTCCTGACTCAGCCCCTTCCTTTGTGAGATCTGGGGGCAAACCCCGCCTCTTTGGGCTTCAGCTTTTATTATGGGAGAAGAGTGAGTATGAATGCTGCCTCACCCCACAAAGATGCCAAAGAATGACAAAGAGGTACAAAGGATACACTGGGAACTGCTGAGAGCAGTAGCTTCTCACAGACAGAGGGACTCAGATCTAAACTGGGCAAAGGGTGCAGAAACAAGACCCAGGCAGGCTGGGCCCCTTGTTAATTCAGCATCACCAGCTTTGCCCTTTGGTCAGGGCCACCCCACCTCGGGCACCAAACATCAGAATACAGGGTGTGTGGGATGCAGGAGGATGAGCGTAAAGAACAGCACTCAGCAGCCTTCCCCTCATACCACCCACTCCTCCCTAAGCTTATTACTGGAGCCAAGTGTATGGCTGATCCCTCCCAGACCCCTCTGGACTCAAACCCAGTTCTGACTTTCCTGCTAGAGATCGAACAGAAACAGGCCAAAGAATAACCATTATGTTAAAATCATAGAAATTTTAGAACAAAGAGGACTGTGAGAGGTCAGCCAATCTGCCTGGCTGCAGGCAGATATCTAAGGCTCTCAAGAGAGGCTTTACCCTAAACTGAAACTATATTAAGGGCACAAAATTCCAGGGCTTCCTTCTATGATCCCACTCACTGTCTTCTACTCATCAGGAAGTTCTTCATGATCAAAATAAAAATCAGTGCTAAGGCACTTAGTACCACTTTCTGGTACTGCCGCTTGCCTAGACTTGACGTCACTCCCTTAGCTGTCACCCGCCACCCGTCCCTATCCTTGTTTCTTTGGGTGGGATGATCCTAATCCCCCAAGCCTATTTTCAGAAGTTCAAACTCATGTCTCCTACAACATGTCCACCAAATCTTTGTTTAGATTATACCTCAAGTGACAAAGAAGTAATTAATTGATGATAGAACTCATTTCATCGTTGGACACTCTTTATTTTTAAGCTTAAACTGTTTCCTGTGGCTTCCTACCAAGTCCACTGTCTCCCACTTGGCGCCCATAGCATAAGTCTAATTCCTACTCCACATGCAATTTAATGTGGCTCCTATGCTCCCTCAGTCTTTTCTCTTCCAGACTTGCTGCCACTGGGTTCACTCTCCTCTGAATGAATTCCAGTTCGTCTCAATCCCCCTTAAACTGTGGAGCCCAGAAATGGCTGTAATACTGCAGAGAAGTGCTGTGATGAGCCCAGAATGGGGCAGAACCATCAACTCATGTGCTTTGGAAATCAGAGTGCAAACATACTTTTTTGGAGTCATGTTCCGAATCAGGGGAATCTGGAATTAGGCACTGTTCTGGGTCTCTGGCTACCTGTCAAGGGGAGTGCATACATGTGTAAGGGACGTCCCCCACACATTCCTTCTCCAAGTTCTGGTGGGAAGATAAAGAATCCACCCAGCTCTCACCCTCACTCACGTAGTACTGCAATTCTGAAGGCTTATATGATTACCTCCAGGCCAGATGCAAAACCACAGCCCTTAGAGATTCTCTTATCTGGAGATGTCAGGTCCTTCGCAAGTCTTTTCCCCCCTAGTCCAAACATTTGTTTCTGGGACCCTGACGGCCTGACTTACAGATAAGCTGAGGTTTGGCCTGACTGGCAGAGAACAATACTATAAGGTTCTGAGGTCATTAGGAACACTGAAGCCAGTCCTGTCTCGGCCATAACCAGGAACAGAAGGGTGCATGTGTGCAAACACGAGTACAGTAAAGGCTGCCCGCACCCTTCGCACTCTTCAAAGGAGGTCTCAGGTGATCACCAGGGCCTTCTCATCAGGACTGCCTATTTCAGGGGTCAGCAAACTTTGACCCATGAGATAAGAATGGTTTTTACAATTTTAAATGTTGGAAAAAAAAGAGAAGAGCATCTTGTGACATGTGAAAATTATATTAAATGGAAATTTCAGAGTGCATAAATCAAGTTTTGTTGGGAATACAGCCAAACTCATTTGTTCATATGTTGTCTTGTGGCTGCTTCCACTGCACAAAGCGAGTTGAGTTGCTGCAACAGAGACAGCAAGGCTCACAAAACCTAACATATCTACTATCGGGCCCTTTACAGAAATAGCAGGCCAACCCCTGGTCTAACAAGGTAAGGAAGGACTTCAAAAGTTCTCTTCAGTGACAAGTGGGAGTTGGGGAGGAGGGTGTCTTGTGTCCCACAGACAAGGACCCTGTGCTTGATGACGCCACAAGTTAAGGGAAGGAGCTGTAGGCTTGCTCCTGCGTGCAGAAGAAATGGGCAGGGCCAAAAAAGAGAGGAGGAGTTTTTTCGTACATAGGATGATAAAAAGTTCCCCTTCCTCCATTCTCTCCCGATGGGGTACTACTTCCTCTGGCCTTGACATGACCCCTCTCTTCTACCAGCAGCTAGTTCCCATAAATATCTCTTTCTTGTTCTCTTCTTCCAAGGCCAGCTTTTTCTACCCTGGTCCTAAACTTCTTTGACCTGTGGAGTGCAGTTCATGGCATAGGAGAAAATAGGCACACCTCTCCAGGCTAGCCAGGGAGCGAGGAGGGCAGGCAGCAGAGGAGCCAGGGATGCCCGCAGAAGCAGTTTGCTATCGAGTGTTTGTGTCCGAGAAGTTAGGAGGCAAAAGCTCCCTTTCCCCAGCCCTGGTGGGGCACTTGGGTGAGTCTCCAGGGAGACAGAGCGCTCAAGTCCCCTCCACCCCGCCTCCCACTTGTCTAAATCAAGCAAATAACTAACAATGCAAGGAAGCATGGGGGTGGAAGGACCAGCCACCAGCTATCTGTTTTCTGAAAACACATGGCAAATCTCTGAGCCAAATGCCGGCTAAGCCAAAGAATAAACAAATCCCTTTATTTCCCTGAGACAGGATCTATCAACTTCCCCTCTCATCCTCTCCTGCTACTAGCCAAAGCCATCTGTCCCACAAACAGTATCTGCCCACCTCTGAGAGGATGGCCTGCCGTTTAACTCTCCAACCTGCCTCCCCTCCTGAGCTAAGGGGTCGCCTTGCCCTCACTAGGGGCACCTCAGAGTTGGTGGGTTGGTGGGTGGGTAGGTGGAGGACAGGAAGAGCACGTGGCCTATCCACACCTCCCCCAGAAGCTTGGGCCAGCTCTCCAAAACGCACTGCTAATTCAATCCTCTGCCCTCTTTCCTCCAACTCAGAGGACCCTGAATGAGTCTTGCCAGCCAAGGGAACCTCATCAGCCCCAACCCTACTCTGCCCTCCACCCGCCCGGGCCCACCCTCTGTGCTGCAAAGCTCAGCTCCAATGCTGCTGCTCTGAAGGAGAGCAGAGCAAGGAGAGAGAAATGCTGGAGAGCAAAGCAATGTGGCACCTCTGCAGCGTGGTGTCACACTGACTGCGTTCGGATTGCCCAGCACAGAACACAAGCACACAACATGGACTCCAGATTCACTCTGCCAGGACAGGACTGTGTTCTCGGCAGCTCTGAGCAGCCTGCACACTCTGGAAAAACCACTCAGCCAGCCAGCCGGGTCCTTGCTGCAGCCCCCAGGGCCCCAACCCCACCCCTGAGCATAGCCACCCCTTCCCCAAGGAGACAGAGACAGACAGACAGACACACACGCGCACACACACACACGCACGCACGCACACACACACATGCACACACACACACACACACATGTGCACACACGCACACGCACGCACACACGCACACACACACACACGCACACACATCAGCACGAGTTAGCACTAACCTGGAAGCCATTAGGACTGGTAGTAGAGTGCAGTGCAGAGAGGACCTCATTCATTCATGCATTGGGCAGCAGGGGGCGGGGGTGGGAAGCGGGGGCCCTGAGGACGCTGGAGGGTACTCACCTCCATGACCAACCCACAGCCCTGTCTCTAGTGGGGAGGGGAGTGGGGGCAGGGTTCTCATGAGCTGGGAGAGCGTCCTTTCTCTGCTGTTATGCACCGCTCTGGAATTTTAAGCATGACTCCCCTTTATTTCCTTTCCCGCGCCGCCCCTGTGGCTGTTTGGCGTGGTCGTGCAGCCCTCCTGCAGCCCCTCTTCTCCCTCGCCCTTGCTCCCTTCCTCTGTGTCTCCCTCTGACTCGCTCACAGACAGCTGTTTTCCAGCTCCTGCACGCACGCGCACAGGCACGCAGACACACTCAGACACACGCGCGAGCTCACACACGCACGCACACCCTGCCGCCTGCCGCTTTACATAATGCAACTCTTTGGTGCTGTCAGCTTGCCAGCTCTCAATTATTCATGCCAGCGTGGAGGACAGAGCCACTGGGGCTGCAGGCATTACTTCCTCTTCATCCCCAAATCTGACAACACACAAGACGATGCTCTGGAGAGATTTTGCTCCCTTTGTTGCCATCAATTATTTCCCAGGTGTTACCTATTAGGTCAACCTGTGTCACAGAGGTGACATGAAATCAAAACACAGGCGCCTGGCTCAAAATAGAGCCTTGCATCTTTCAAAGGCTGACAGCTGCTCTCACTGCCTGAGCTTTGGGAATAGGCGGAAAGAGGGAAGCAGCCCTGGAGACAGTAACGCGCAGAAGAAAATGGCTGAGGGCCTCTTCCGGGTGGCCTCTCCCAGCTGTCCAAGGCAGCCGACCATGACCCTGGTCTCTCCAGCAGGTCAGACTCTTACAGACAAGGAAAATAACACTCAAGCAAGGCACTTACATTCATGATAAATAAAGCAGGGTCTTCAGAGTTTTCAAACTCTAAGCAGCACCTCCTAAAACTGTTTCTCCTCCTGTCCATTCAATGAAATGCAGTATTGGTACTAAAACAGAAAGCTGTCGTCACAGGAGAGGTATTCTAGTCAACAGCACGAATGAATATCTTAAAAGTCATCACAGCTTACGAAGCACTTGTCCTCACGTTCATTCGATTTCTGCAACAGTCACATACAGGCACACCTCGGGGATACCGTGGGCTCGGTTCCAGGCTGCCGCAACAAAGCGAGTATCGCAATAAAGCTAGTCGTGCTCTTTTTGCTGGCAGACAGACTTGCCTTCAGTGTGTAAAAACTGCAACGCCTGTGGGGCGCAATAAAGCAAAGGGCAGTAAGCAAGGTACGCCTATCAGGGGCCTCATTATGACCACATCTAACAAGGATGCTAAGCCTTGGAAAAGGGGAAGGTCCGTGGCCAGAAGAGCTGAGCAGGAACCCAGAGGATCTAACTCTAAATCCCATGATAATTAAGTAGCTAACAGCCCATGTACATTGTGAATTTTTGGAGAACTACCATCATCTTCTGAGGGGAGTAGCAGGAGAAGCCCAAACCTGGGCCAAACATACAACAACAAAAAACAATGGGGGTTAGCTCAGTGTCTCTCAAACTGGACTGCCCGAGGACCCTGGAGAACCACAGGTCCTGATGTAATAGGGAGAGGGAAAGGTCCAAGAGTTGGCCTTTCTAACAAACTCCTGGGAGAGGCCCACATTGCTTTTCCATGGACCACAATTTGGGTAGCAAAGGGTTGCTTTATGCATTCTCACCCTTTGGATATTCCTAAAGGATGGACAGAGTTTTGTCCATCCGCTGCAGCTGCACAGGGCAGCACACTGAAGGTGGGCACTAGTTACAATCCACTGATGTCACCTGTGTCCTGCTCGCCAGTCTCACGCTGGGAGCTAACACCACTTATCTGTTGGTAAAAAGTCTCATTCTGGGATGGCCTACAGGCTCCTGGTGACAGGCCTTTCCAAGTATCTGTGTGCAGCCTGTTTTTAGAACAGCAGCCTCTAAAAAGTACACAGCTTTGGGCTGTCTGGCCCTCACCTCCGTCACCTGGAGGAGTTTTAGCTCCAAACAAAGGTTATCTGGCAATGCTCTGCCTAGGCTGACCAGGCGTACCATTTTAAATGGGACAGAAAACAGTGGCACTATCTGTTTTAAAGGTACGTATGGTCAGCCTAGTCACACTGGGCTAAATTCAAGGTGTCAGTAGGCTGACATACGCACCATTAGAAACGGGACAGGACCACTGTTTTCTGTCCCGTTGAAAACATACCTCCAGTCAAACTAGCACTGCCCCAGTTCTACCGACCCCTCTTGTCTGGCTCAAGCCCCGCCTTGCCCAAGGTGCCTTCCTTGCTTTGGACCCCTCACCTGCCTCCTGCTACTCCAAGGAAAGACCTTGGCCTGTGGGGTCAGATCTGCATTCAAACCCAAGTTTTGCTGCGTTCTGGTTCTGTGACCTCGAATAAATCGCCAACCTACCCCCAACTCAAACTCTGTTTCTTCATCTGAAAAGGCCAGTAACACGTATTTCCTTTCTTATCCTGTTGAAAAAATTATGGAATAGAAAAAGGTTATGGAAAAGTCCCCAAGAGAAGCTGGCGACGTCTCCCAACCCTGTGCTTGGAAACAACAGTACACAATTGAGAACTTAATTGTAGACTCTGTTGTTCACTCTGTTGATTTTATCTCCCTAAGAAGAATTTGTAGGCTATTTCTTTCATGCCCCTCTAGCACGTAGGAGTACTGGGTACAGTCTAGGTATTGAGTAAGTATCTGTACTGACTGCCCTGTCCCCCAATAAAACAGTACACAAAGAGGGTGGTGGAGTCAGCCAGAGAGTAACCCAGTCCTAGCTTCCTACTCACTTACTTTGGACAAATCACACAAACTTTTCAGAGGCTTTGCTTCTTTCACTATAAAATACAGATTCATCTTTCTTCCAAAACAGCTCTACAAAGCCCTAGAGCATTAGCATCTTCATGGTTTGAGGCTGGGGTGTCCAATTTTGGGGCTTCCCTGGGTCACACTGGAAGAACAAGAACTGTCTTGGGCCACATATAAAATAAAGCTAATGATGGCTGATGAGCTAAAAAAAAGTCCATGTATAATTTTTGTAATGTTTTAAGAAAGTTTATGAATTCGTGTTGGGCCGCATTCAAAGCCGTCCTGGGACACATGTGGCCAGTGAGCCACAAGCTGAACAAGCTCGGTCTAAGGCGACAACAATGAGTTAAAAGGGCAGGATCAGAGATCAGGCAAACCTGACCTCAAATGCTGGTTCTCTCAATGACTAATTTTGTCACTTGTGAAAAGTTAGCCTCACTAAGTTTCAGACTTCTTAATCTTTAAAGTAGTCACACAAATAACAGAATATTACTGAATTGTGTGAGAAATAAATCAGGTAAATATGTGTAACAAGCTTTTCACTGTATCTGATACAGAATATCTGTCCAATAAATGAAAACTATTATCAATATTGGTAAAAAACAGTAGCTATTTTTGAAAAACACAATGAACAGATATCTGCTAGTGGTGAGACAGGTATTCACAAGCCTTCAATTGAGTGTGGACTTAAGAAAAATTTCAGTTCTTGAAGTCACATGGTCTGTGCATGTTATTTCCTCAGTTACCATAATGTTTTTTGCCTTCTTCTCCCAAATTGGACCTTATAAATAATGAGAAAGTTACATCTAAGCCAATTGGAAAATCTGGACTTTGTCTACTGTGTTATAAAACGTATGCGCTACATAAAACCCGGTAATAAATAGAAACAAAGTACTTTCTATGTGCAATGTCATTTGCTAAGCCTCTACTGTGAATGATGATCTCATTTAATCCTGCTAGCAACGTTAAGAAACAGGTACTTAGCACCCCTATTTTTCTGATGAGAAACTAAGAGGTTGAAGGATGAATAACCTTCCTATAGTATGTGATTAATAAACAGCTGAGCCTGTATCTGAAACCCAGTCCGACTCTTAACCATTACACTGTATGTGAAAAGAAGGTGCCACTAGGAGGGCAGGGGCCTTTTCTCCTCACAGTGTTTAAAGATTGGCATTGTCTCCTGTCCTCTTTGAAACTCACAGCACAAACTCTGAAGAAGAATGCTGAGGCACATGCTGTGATCATGACGGAGCTAACTGGGCCTCCACAGGTGGAGGAGATGCTCTGGACTCAATCTCCACATTCTAACAGCTGAACTACTTGGAGCCTAAAGTCCCAAACTGCTTTTCCGTAAGTGAATGTGAAAAACTGAAGTAACCATAGGTATCTTTTTCTGAATTAAACCTTTTCCTTAGAGATATGGAAGACTGACAGTAGTTTCTATTTTTCAAAGGAAAAGAGGTTTCTGAGAGTCCTATAAAGTACCAAAAGCATTTGGCAAAGAGTACCCTGGAGGAATCTGGGCAGAGAGAAGTTAAGGTATTCCTGCACATCCGATCAAATCAAACAGGCCCGTTCAACCCAGTCCCGTTCGGTCCCATCCCGTAAACAGAAGGCCCGAATCTACACAGTATCTGTTCACCTCAAGGGCTTAGTAACTGCTGTTGACAAGAAGAGGAGCTAGAGATGATAAAGGATAAAGTCTTATTATTTCTTTGAATCCTACTGCCATCCAACGAAAACAAAAGACTTTTTACATAGTAAGGACTTCAAACATTTTCACCAAGTCTGAATTTGTTGAATTATGGGGAATGGTAGGCAAAAGTGGCCTGATTACGTTATCATCATCATCATCCAAACCACAGGTGCTTTCATGGAGCATAAAACATCTCGGAGACTGAATGCCCGGGATAAGTCAGACAGCTAACACTGACTAAGGATCGACCATGTGCGAGGTACATACACTATTTTATTTACTTATAAAACTTCTATCTCATCAAAGAGATGAGGAAACTGAGTGCAGAAGCCTCAGGTCGGCCCCGCGGTATTTCTAAAATCCACAAACACACACCTGCTGAAAGTAGCACACACTTCAGTAATGAGGTTACTGCGTGGACTAATAACTGGCTGTAATCAGAGCAGTGCAACTGCCATTCTTCCTTTGGCCAGCTGCTCCTTTGTCACCCCTCAGCTCCAAACCCCCAGTTCGGCCCTGCCGGGGATGCGGAAACCCCACGCACTTCATCAGCTCCCCACTGTGGGGCAGCTTCCGGTTTATGTCCAGTGGCCTGCAACATCCCAGAAACCTTCTGTGTCACTCGCTGGGCCACCCACACCCCCTCCAAAGAGCTCTGAATCTTGTGTGGGGAGCCCCCTTCCAAGTTGGCTCCTTCATGGGGTCTCTACACGATTCCAGAGGTAGTGGCTGCTCCCCAACCCTGACAATCCTGCACCCTTTAGCGTCCTCTGTACCCTTAAGTTCTCCCCGCTCACCTTGTTTGGTGGCTTCTACTTCCTAACCAGAGATACTCACTGATACACTACCACGGGGATGAGCAAAAAAGTAGGCTGACCAGATGTCCCATCTATAACGGGACAGAAAACAACAGTACTATCCCATTTCAAACAGTACGTCTGGTCAGCCTACTGACGCCCTGAATTTAGCCCACTGAGACTAGGCTGATGAGACGTACCATTTTAAATGGGACAGTATTGTTGTCTGACATCTGGTCAGCCTAGCAAAAAACAGCTCAGGAGCAGACATCGCCCCTGCCCTCAAATTATCCACCAGCAATGAAATGAGTAAAGCACTTAGAACATTTTGTGAGCCAGACACAGTTTTTTATACATATCATTTGTATTTCCCAATTTAACCCTCACGTTAACTCTTACTTGGCAGCTGGGGAAACCTGACATATCTCAGAGATGAAATCATTTCTCCAGGTCACACAGTAGACTGACAAACCAGGATGTGGCCCAGTGCTGACTCGAGTCTACTGTCAGCCCTGACACAATGCTGCACCCATCAACCCAGTCCCGTTTGTCAATGGCCGCCAACGGAATGAAAGGGGCACAAGGAGGCGAGTGCGGGACACAGAAATACAACAGTTGTTCACAAGGTTTGGGAGAGAAAAAGCTAAATTGTGAGCCAGAGAACTCCACATAGATCTAAAGAATTCAAAAAATGACAAGGGGCCATTAAAGTTCTTTTAAGTCAATCGCTGTAGTGCAAAGACGTTGGTGTGCCCTGGTTATCAGGTACTCAGGAGATCCTATAAATAACTCTTCCCAAAAGTAATGCTCAGGATACATCCACGTGTTACAAGACGTTAATGCAAGAAAACCGATGATCCACAGATGTGTGTCCACTCTGTCTGCTCTCAGTTCCCCACCAGATGTTCATCCATGGAAGCTGGGCCGGGCCATCCAAATGGGTCTACTGATTGCATCTGACCCAGCTGCAACCCAAGACCTCTCATTAATACTGCATCTCTCACATGAGGAGCAGTGATGTCCATGTAATTAAAACCTGTGGTAAGAAATGGCCAGAAGTATGGGGGAGGCGGGGAGCTGAGGATTCACACAGCTCCACTATCACCTCTCACTCTACGGCCAGCTTGACCAACCCGTGGCCTAGGTCAGCTTTGAATGTGGCCCATTTTTTGTTTTTTGCTCATCAGCTATCATTACTGTTAGTGTATATTATGTGTGGCCCAAGACAATTCTTCTTCCAATGTGGCTCAGGCAAGCCAGCAGGTTGGCCACCCTGCTCTCCAGGATACCAACACCACCAAGCAGACGTCCCCGTTTCAGGCGAAACTTTAGCAGGTCTACTGCACTCCCTAGAGCATCAGCTCCCAAGCCGTGGTGCATGTGCCCCCGGGCGTGTGCGCTGGGCCGGTCGGGGCACGCGAGAAACAACAATGTTATGTGTTTTCACGCAATGGTGAAAAAACAAATAAAGTAAAAAAATGCAAACCGCCAGTTATGAAACAATGTATGTTCATAGAGACACTTCAAAATTGAATCACATCAGCGAATAAAGACTGATGAGGGAGTGTCTATGAACCCTTCCCCCAAACCGCTCTTCTACCATCATTACACAGTTTCACAACAATCCATTTACGATGTTTCTAGAACCTCCCCAAGCGTATGAATACATCCATAGCCAGATTGCTTCATCAGTTTAGTTACTGATTAAGTAAAAGTTAAGTGTGTTGTCTTTAACTGTGATTCTTTGCAAGCAGTTTTTTTAAATTAAGGTTTAACATAGTTTTAGGTCTTGTTATCAGTGACTTTTAAGCATATCAGTTATGGACTAGTGGTTGAAAACAGGAATGGTTAAAAAAATTGATGTGGATTATAACCCACCGCCAAGTACTTCTCAACATGTGTGCGCAGCTACAAGTGCACCCACACCGGGAGACAGTAAAAAGGTGCGGCCACACATACTACACAGAAGAACAGGGAATATTCTAAAGGGTACAGTAACGATGGGTTTTCATTTGTAGGGGATGAGGACTGCCCTCAGCCTTTGCGTGCTGTGTGTGGGCAAATACTATCCAATGGTTGCATGAAAGCCTCTCTGCTCACTCAACCTATAGAAACGAAACATCCTATGTATAAAAACAAAGAAATAGATTATATTCGGCACTTAAAAAAGTGTCCAATTGTCACTTCATACATGATGTCAGGAAAGAAAGACAATGAGAATGCACTTGAGGCTTCATACCGTATTGCTTATCGCATAGCTAACTGTAGTAAACACCACACCATAGCTGAAGATTTAATTTCTCCTTGCATTAAGGATAGAGTTTTCTGTATGTTTGGGGAAGAACATGCGTGCAAAGTCAATACTATGTCTTTATTAAACAATACAACGTCTTGATGAATTCTGACGATGTTGAAACTGTAGTAGTAGATAGAATTAGAAAAAGTAAGGTCTTTTCCTTCCAAGTCGATGAAAGTGTAGATGTTGCTGATTTATTTATTTTGCTCATCATTGCAAGGTACTTGGCAGGAAAGGAAACTAAGAAAACCTGTTGTTTCGTTACCCACTGACAGAGCGTACCACAGGCAAAGATATTTTTCATGCAGTCAGTGGTTATTTCATTGAGAAGGACAGTAGTTGGGTGGCTTGTGGTGTACGCACTGACAGAGGCAAGCCTATGTCAGGCTGTTTTACAGGCCTATGTGGCCAAATTAAACAAGTAGCTAGCTCCCCGTGCACCACGGAGTCACTGCTGCATTCATAGACAAAGTCTTGCATCCAAGCCTCTTCCCAGTGAACCGAAAGATGTTCTTGATGAGGCTGTAAATGTTGTAAATTTTGTTAAGTCACAACCCTGAAACTCCAGATTGTTTAAAGCTCTGTGAGAAGAAATGAACAGCATTCACAGCACATCACTTTTGCATACGGAGGTAAGGTAAGCTATCTCGTGGCAAAGGATTTACACGGATGTTTGAACTTGGACATGAAGTTCATATATTTTTTTGAAGACCATTGTTTCCCTCTTGCTCCAAAGTTTCAGGACAGTGATTGGCTTCAAAGTCTTGCATATTTATCAGATATTTTTCTAAAAATAAACAAACTCAACTTGGGACTTCAAAACAGCTCAATCACTGTATTCAAAGTAACTAACAAAACTGAGTCGATGATGAAAAAATTGGACTTTTGGGAAGTGTGGATTGAAAGAGGTGAGCCTGAAGGTTTTGAAACTCTGCACAACTTATCTGAGAATGTCTTGCACCTATCCTAAAACGTGAAAGGGAATACTGTAAGTCACTTTAAAGGTCTTAAAGTGTCCTTTTAAGTACTTCCCTCAATGTGGAAAAGAAAACAAGTGGACTGCAGATCCCTTCAATGAAGAATTCTTCAAAGATGCTAACCTATTAATATTAATCAATGAAAAAGAGCAGTTAATTGAACTTTCAACTGATTCTTCTTTCAATCCTGATTTTAAAAGAAACCATCTTACTACCTTGTGGGGAGATGTCAGTGAGGAATATGAACAGCTCAGTGAGAAGGCACTCAAATACCTCTTGCCATTTACTGACACTGAACTAGTGGAGACAGCTTTTTCTTCTTACACCTTCACAAAAAGTTAAGTACCGACACAAGCTTACTGCCAGGCTCAAAAGATACAAGACTGTATCTTGTACCTTTTGAGCCTAATTTCAAGAAAGTAAGTGCATCAAAGCAAGTTCAATGATCTCACTAACAATGTTTCAATCAGCTAGTGATCTGCACAATTATTACAGACTTTTCAGATAACACAAATGATTATTAATAATAAATTAAAAGTTTGTTAAATACTTGATCATCAATATTTAACTGTGTTACAAATATTGCAAAATTAAATCTGCAGTTTGTACTTTCAGTGTAGTAATTTTTCTTTCCTAACTTATTACCTCATTTCCACTATTTTACATTAAGATAGGCACTGAACAAAAGTGTCAGTATTTAAAAAGAGCTGTTTTAAAAACAAGGGGTACAATTTATAAAAATGGGTTTAAAAGGGGCACACAAGTGGGAAAAGGTTGGGAATCACTGCCCTAGAGCTACATGCAGCCCAGCAGGATAAAGGGACCTAGCCCAATGAGGAGAGAACTTGCTGGAGTTAGGGCTCCTCCACAGTACTCAAAGCCTGTTTCGCCGTAGATGTTAGCACTCCCTCCCGAATTCCTTACAACCCTGCCCAAATAGAGTCATTAACTCCTGGGCATCACCTATTTCTTTTCTAAACATTCCCAACCATTGATTCTAAATTTTTAGCCTGGAATAATTACAGATTCACGAATGATTTATGCCAGAGGGTCTCACGTGTTCCTGCTTAAGGTTCACCTCCTAGGAGTTTTACAAATCCCAGTGCCTAGATCACACCCCGTACGGATGAAATCAGAACATTTGTGGGTGAGAGGCAGGCATCAGTGTTTTTTAAAGATCCCTAGATGACTGCAATATGTGGCAAAGATTAGAAATCACTGGTCTCTATATTTGTATCTTAATTCTCTAGTAATGTAGTATAAAAGTTACTTCTAAAAGTATAGGCAAATGAGCTGCATTTTCTAGAAGTTAAATTGTTTTGTTAATCAAAGTCACTTTCTGTCTTTTTAAAATGATTTCCCGTGTAATAATCAAAGCTGACCTCATTGAGAACTATGTGCCAGGCCTTGTTCTAGGCACTTTATAAAGGGTACATTGGGTTGTATCTTATTTAATCTTATTATTCCAACTGCACAACAGAGAAATTGAGTCAAAGAGATAATGAGTACATCTTAAGCGAACCAGATGTCCCATTTTAAAAGGAACAGAAAACAACGGTACTGTCCCATTTCAGACAGTACGTATGGTCAGCCTAGTCTCACTGGGCTAAATTCAAGGTGTCAGTAGGGGGACCATACATACTGTTTAAAACGGGACAGTACTGTTATTTTTGGTCCTGTTTAAAATGGGACATCTGGTCAGCCTAGCACATCTGCAAGTCTATTCACTACGCCTGAGATGTCATTTATCCAGCACTAGAGACTTCAACAAATTTAACACAGTCAAACCTACTCATGTTATCTTTTCCCTGATCTTTGGGTTTCATTTGACCCAATTACTTCTGCTACAGTCTTTTGGTTTTGAAAACTGCTTTTTGTAAGACTCTTGTAGATAAGTTTGGTGATATTCTGAAATGCACTGAAAACAGAATGAAAATTCCACTTTTTCCCTAGATGTTCAGAATTAGGCTCAGTGGCCACAGCCAGAACCGACAGGCCCTGAGAAGCATTAGAAGTGTTCCTCCCTGAAGAGAAAGCACAGATTTCCCGCGTGATCAGAACAGGTGACACCTTGCATGTGGAAAGGTGCACACAAGGAACTGGAGTGATTCCCAGGGAGGAAAACATGGGATGAAGGAAGATGAGGATAAATTCAGTCATCTACAGTTGGGATTCTACAGGAAGCAGGTGGTAACAGAGTACGTGGAACCCAGGAGCCACAGAGAGACACAGAGCCATGAAAGGAGAAAAACATGCAGAGGGTAATCGAAGGGACTGGCGCCCAAGGGGAGGACTCCAGCATCACGGGCAGCTAACGGAGAGGCAGGCTGCCCTCTCTCCAGGCAGTCGTAACTGCCCAAGTTGGAAGGCCCTGCACCGAGAAACTGCCAGGAGGGTGACTACAAATGGGGCCGGAGACCTTTAAGACAGGCACAGATCTCCTCTAAATATTTAATCATGCAAATGAAAGTAGTTTAACTTGCCCACAATGCAGGGGTTAACGTGGAACCACGTAGTCCAATGTCCTGCCCACCATGCTAGGCGTCACTGTTCTGGAGACGGTCTACCACTAGCCACCCTCGCCCTCGCACGTGGGACTCTTCCTCTCCCCAAAGGAGACGATATTTGCTCCATGAGAAGGTGACTGCAGGGCCCAGGGCAACACCCCAGGGTCAGTACAGTGTGAGCAACGCTGGCGTGTGGCTCCCTTCCAGAACGAGGCACCTGTTTGCGCAGCCGCCTGGAGCAGGAGGGGCTGAGCTCCTCCTCTGGAATGGCCATCTGCCAAACCTCCCTGAACAGCGTGCACCCTCCCCGAGGACAGACCTCCCCTAACGGCTAGTCCATGAGAGGACACAAAAACTGTCCCCCTGCCTCAGTTCTGCAGGGCCGTTCCAGAGCTTTCCATGGCGTCGGCCTCTGCAAGCGCATCCAAGTCACTTCTTCCTCTGCCCAGTCGCGATTCCCGCACTCGCATACAGGCTGGTGCCCAAGAGCACTGCCAAATAAACCTCCTGCAGGCAGACCTCTCTCGAGTCCTCTCCCGGGCCTCTTTCGAACCTAAGACGGACACTAGTTACCATGAGGGAATGTGGCAGGACATGCTGAAGCTTAGGGAAGAGGACAAATCTCAGGGTTAGGCATTAGTACCAGTCTGGGATTTCTAGAGACCTGACCCCCGGGGACAGGCACATGACCCTGCTGTGGCTTCTACCGCTGTCCACTCCAGGGTATTAGGGAACACCGAGCCCCTCTCCAAATCACCTCTTTGCAGAGGTAACTGACCTCCCCTTAATCCTGGATTAAGGTCTTAAAGAGGGAAGGATGCTTGCTGGGGCCCCAGTTAAGATGTTGACATGCTGTCCTTAAGAATAACCCCTGAGTCCCTCCGGCCACTGGCCCAATGCTCAGGTCACATGACCCCGATCGCCTCCAACTCCTTCCACCCCGTGCTCACTCCTCCTCTGACCTGGAACAAACCAGCCAGCTCTGGCAGCTAACAGGGCTGGCACCGTGAAAACACCACAGTTAGGCCCTGCACCAGGAGTGGTGAGGAGAAGCCACGAAGAGTGCCATGTTGGGGTGGGAAAGGCAGGAATCTTAGTCAAAGCAAAAACCCTGCCCCACCTGGGGGCCCCTGGTGTGTGCCAGAGAGGTTGCTGTCACCTCCTGGCCTCACTTCATATGCCCACGTGCCTTAGGAGTTTCGTGGGTCAATGGGACCACCCCCTTAGTCAGCTCCTGCTCTAGAAGTCCCCATATCACCCTTCACCTCACATGTCTCCACATGCTCATAAGAAGCAAATGAGATGAGCTCTGAGGCCACGGAGAATGAGGCAGGAATAAGCAGCAGTGCTGACCATGGCAGGCAGGGCCCATGACCCAGGCCACGAGTCATGTTCTCTTTGTGTTTTCTCTCTTCTGACCTCATCATTGCCACAAACTATTGGCCTCCTGTCTTCCTGCCTCCGCATCTCTGGCCTCGCCAAAGAGGAAGCGCTACACAGCCAGCAAGGTGGCTGAGCTGAGCCGTGGGAGGCGCTCCCTCCTCCTAAACTCTAAGCCAATTCTCAGTAAAAAATTCGGGCATAGGCTGACTCCTCCTAAAAGGTGCTGGAAGGGAACAGGTAGCAATAGAAGACATGTGACTAGGGAGCTAAGTAGCCAAGTGGCAACCTGGGGACACTGACTCACCAGGGACATATGCATGACATGCTGGCAGTACCATACCCTGCAACCAAAACTGAATTCCTTTTCCACAGTCTGCATACAGCTGATCATTTGGCCACGCGCCCCAGACGTTGGGGTCTGCCTAGGTAGGCGGTACTGTAGAATAAGCCCTTGGCCTTTCTTTGGCAAGGACCTTTTCTCCTCCAACTCTCGAAGGAGGGTGGAACTTGGCGACCAGAGGGCAAAGGTCACAAAGCTCAGCATGGACCAAAAGGATACAGTGGCTGTGAGGATAACTAAAATAGTGAAGGAGCTAAGAAACCCACTGCAAATGACAGTAGTGGGAGCATATCTGAAAGAGCACAATACTCCGTGAGGTCTACTGTTTGGGGAAGATAAATAAGGTGGTGTGGGTCTGGAAACCCTGCCTGATGCAAAACTATAAAGTAACTAGGGCTATTTAGACTAGACAAGAGATACCTTAAAGGAAACAGGATACCAAATATTTGAAAAGAGGAAGAGAAGAGAGAAAGCCAATGGAGGGGAAAGTCTAATTTTTGGTTTCTCCAAAGGGAAGTTATCAGATAGCATAACTGCTTTGAAATAATAGGCAATATTCTAGGAGTTTAGGCAGCCAAACATTGCAAGAGGGTAGGTCGTACAGGGTGAGCCCTTAGTTAAGTGGCTGGTTTCATATCCCATCTCCAGGTGGGTCCAGATGACCTTATACAACCTCCCAAATCCGAGACATCAGCTGAGCATGCCCAGTACTAGATGACAACCAGGAGGCCCAGTGCAGGACTGAGCACAAGGCCTTCTGATTTTTGTATGAAAACCGCTAGGGATCTCCACCAGCTTCTTCTATTCTATTCAATACTTCTTCCTTCCCTGGATTAAGAGGTAAGGTCTTCCCTCTACTGTTAGGGGCCAGACATACTCACAAATGCCATGAATCTCCCAAGCAGAAAGGCCTTTGGATCTTACTTAGCTCGATTTCCGCCCCAAAGGAGTGATCTCCTCAGCAGCTTCCCCCAAGAGAAGGAAAAGAAACCAGAGGATCTTTTCCATAGCCTCCAAAACAATGGATCAATATTCTTAATGGGGCAAGAAGCCAACTCCTTCTCCCAAGAGAGGTTGACAAAATTTGTCCCTCAACCCACTGAGGTCCTGCTCATCATTAGGGGTCTCAGAGCCAAGCAAAGGTATCAAAACCCCCACCAAGGACAGAAACGCCACTGCAGAGCTTCCTGGAAAGCCTGGAAAATATGCTCAAGTGGGAGTGAGTGGATGCTAGGGAAACTCTGCCCACTTCTGGGTGCTCTGTATGCTGACATTTACAACAAAGATGGAAAATATCCATGAGATGTGTGCCCTGGAGGGCTGGTTTATTTTCTTCTAAATAATCTAGCATTTGACTAACCAACAACCCTTGTATTAGGAGCCACGAAATACCACTGCCGGGGTGTATGGCATTAGGATTCTCTATTCGACCATTGGCCTTTTGTCCAGCCTTGATTATTTCCCAGAACACCCTGGGGGGCAGGTAGAAATGGCACAGCTCAATCCTGCCAGGCTGGGCGTCTCTCCCAACCTCCTCCAGCCTCATGCCATGTCCCCAAGCAGCTGGATAAATGTGACTCCTGAGTAATGAATGCAAAGAGAAATTAGAGAGCACAGGAAGAAAAAGGAGCCTTGAGCTGGATATTAAACATGGAAAAATTTAGTCCAACAGGATCATTTGCAGAAAAGTAATGGTTGAGCAAAACCAAAAAGTTACAATAAAAACTTGGAAGCACCCTAAACCGTAGTGCCCATCTGGGCTCAACAGTGTTCTTGAGGGTAATGCCACCCACATACCCTTAGTGACACCCCCCTCCCAAGTCCCCACAACCACTTCTGTCCATTCTCTTGCCTTGAGGTCAGGAAAGGCTGTGCAGAGGGTTCAGTTTAACTCAGGGTGTGGGTAGTAATTATAAGACCTTGTATTTATATATATCTATTTCTGGCCTATAGCTTGTTTACTCTTCCTTCATGTCTCTCTGAAGAGGTTAGCTAGCCTTCTAGATGTGGTCTGGTCTTCCTGTGACAGCATTCCAATGTGCACTACCTCACCTAGAGGTGGAAATCACACCAGATCTTTCTCCTCACTTGATAGGCCAAGAGCCAAGGACGGCAAATGGTAGGACCGCCTCCTCAGAGCGAAGCACCAGAGGATTGCTGGTCTCCAGGCACCTGTTCAAACCACGATCTCCAACCTGGATGATCAGCTTCAAAAAAAGATTTCATGGAAGCTTAGATAGTGTATTGACGTGGTAGCTAGTTCTATTGTTAGGAACTTTATAAACTCCTCTAATCCTCATAACTATTTGGTAGGTACTAAATTATCCCTATTTTATACATGAGAAAACTGAGGCACAGCACAGTTGAGCAACTTACCCAAGATCACAGAGATAGTTGCTGTTGGGGCCAGGATTCAGACCCAGTGGGCCAGCTCCAGGGTATCTGCTCTTAACCACCAAAGAGAAGGTGCCTTGCTCAAGGTCATGGGCCCCGCAGAGATATTCTGAATCAGTATGTCCCCACATGATTCTGCTGATCAGCCAGGTTGGGGACACTTAATTAAGTCAGTGGCTCTCAAACTGTGGAGTGCTTGTTGATATTCAGATTGTTGGGCCCCTGAAGTTCTGGAATCAGAACCAAGAATCTATAGTTTTCACAAGCCCCTGAGATGATCCCAGTGGTGGGTAGTTCACAAAAAGCACTTGTAGAAAACTAGGCATATTGCCTCACCCCACTCACTCACTGGGGCACCATGCGTGGCCTGCAGGGACCATTACATTCTCCAGCGGAGCAGCTCCATGGGGGAGGGGAGCTGGCGCTTGTGAGAGCTACTGTGTTCTTCAGCCCTGGAGACAAGGCTGCTTCAGACGCGGGGGAGGAGGGAAGGAGGGTGGGTGACGGAAGAGAGTTCACCGTCCCTTCACACTTGACAAGCTGCACATCAGAGGGGGACACGCGGTTGGTAACGGGAAAGGAGAAAAAGACTGGGCTGCCTGGGCCCCCGTCTCCCACTGCTGAACAATAGCCTCTTCAAGTCCCTGGCATCTGAACTGGCAGTCGGCCACCAGGAAAGAAAAGAGCTCACTGTCCCTTTAAGGACGCCCTCTTGCCACAAAGGTCAGAAATGCCAACTCAGCCTGCCCAGTGGCTGCCTTTTTGCCACTTTGGTGCCCTGGGCCACGCCCCCCTTCCAGTTGGTTCTCTGGGCACCTGCCATCTTCTTCAGAAGACAGAACACCTGGGTGGGATTCAGTCACTGGGCAGGAACTGCTAAAGCGGGGAGAACCTCAGTCTCATTTGCTTCTCAAAACCATCCTCCCAGGGAGAGCTCGCCCCAAGGAGGTGGGCTTGGCGGATGGGAAGGTCAGAAAGATGACTGGAAGAGGAGGGGTAGGGGGTCAAAATGAAAACCGAATGAGGAATGGATGCTCCAAGGGAAACAGCACTCCATCCAGAAGAGCAAAGGCTGGCAGGCGCTTGATCCAGAAATCACAGAGAAGGGAATACGGTGTGCAGGATGCAGGAAAGGTGACTGGGATAGGGCAGCCAATACAGGATGGCGGTGAGCGCAATGGCATGTCCCCTGCAGACTGGGTTCAAATTCTGCCATTTTATGTAACCTGAGCACATTTCCCAAGTTCTCTGTACATACACTAAGCAGTAAATAAATATTAGAAACTAACAATGGCTATTATTAGGGTCCCAGCCACTCAATGTGAGCTCAGATGGTCAGAGTGTGTCCTAAAAAAGCCCAGGTCCCAGACCAAACCCCCGGTTCTAGTAAGCCACCCTGGAAATACATGCCATGAGGAAAAGGGCCACTTACTTAGAAAACTATATGGGTTGATGCAAATCATGATTCTCATGATTGACTTCCAAGAAAAGCGTTTTTGGCTAACAGCAATCAACCGCAATGGCTCCTTTCTGCTGGCTTCCTCAGCATGTACGTCCAGAGTTGGCCAGGTGTCTCTCTGCATTTCAAAACCTACTTTTTCTTGTTCTTCCACACTTCCTCTATTCCTTGAGGCTGGGTGCTCATAGGGGGCAGAGTCTCCTCCCTCAGCAACTTAGTGAGGTGCTGAATGGCCACCCATCAAAGTGTCCTCCCCCTGCTTCAGCACCCTTGGTGGCAAAAATGTCCATCCTCCACCCAGCTTCCCAGGAAACAGCAGGTTGTTCTGCTTCGGCTTCCTGAACAGGTAGGCATCTCAGAAACCCATGCATGTTTTCACTCATTCATTGATTCACTGAAATATGGAGCGTCTGCTATGCGCTAGGTAAATCTTAGAAAATACTAACTTTACCTCCACCTTAAGTGGAGTTGGAGAGAGGCTGCTATGACTGGAGTCTTTTCATAAGGCCTCTCTGAGCGGTACTTACTTCCTGCTCCCTGGTGTCTTTGAACTTGAGAGCTCAAACACTTCAAAAATAACTTTCTCAACTGTGCTAACAACTTTTATCATGACAGGTTCTCAATGGCACTAAAAGCAGGAAGGATAAGAAAAGTAGAGAATGAGGAAACTGAGATCAAAAGCAAAGGAGGCGGAAAGGGAAGCAAAAAAAAATCACTATTTCACATTAAAAAAACAACAACAGCACTGCTTAATATGCATAATATGACCAAATCCACAAATTCACTTCCTTCAGGGCTCTGCTTCCAATGCATCTTCCCTAGGGAGACCTCCCTGATAAATTCCCCCAAATCTCAAACTCCAGTATCCCTTGGAATTCTCCAGTACGGCTCACACTTGCTATAAACCTAATGCATGGTGTGTACGAGCCTATGGCCTCTGTCTTAACCCTTAGATTGTCACCTTCTCTAAACCCACATCCTAACTTTTCCTTGTTCCACATCCCCCACGGCACACTGTCCTTGGCTAGTGTTCATCTTACACTGCTGCTTGGTCCAGGTCCTCCTTCACTGCTGCTCTCTCATGGTGTTCTTAGAGCCCTGCCGTTACTGTTCCCACCGCCCTGCATGCGTTCATTCAGTCATTCACTTGCTCAATCAACAGAACATTCAAGCACCAAGCAGTGTGCTCCCAATTGTCTTATATCTAATTTGCAAATTTATTTACTCCTTAAACCAGCCTACTGAAGTTGATATTGTTAATATGTCAGTACACATGACAAGAGGTAATTTCAGAAGGAATTATGGAACATGTGGGTGACTGGTCCGAAGTGACCTTAATACCATGATCTGGAAAACAGGTTCTCATCTCCCTAGGCTGGTGCTCTGATGCTAGGAAAATGACTATGATCTGTCATGGTCCCTTCTAGTCCCGTGACAAAAAATTCAGTCATCTGGATTTTACAAAAGTAGGCATAATAGAATTTTATATCAAAATGGACCAATGTATTACATTTAAAAAATAAAATCAGGAAAGTACTCAAAGAGAGCAGAGGTGAATGTGTACATTCTTAAGGTTGGGAGGCACTTTCTATGAATAATATTAAACAGAAACCACAAAGAAAAAGAGTGATGGACTGAATCACATTCAAACAGACAAACTTCTTTGTGCCAAAAAATCAACCTGAAGCTAAAGAACAAAAATTCCAGGAAAGAAACTTATAACATGTATCACTCGGGGTTACTATCCTTATATTAAAGACTCGTAGCCATGAAAAACACAAACACCTCATCAGGAAAGTGCGCGAAGAACAAACAGGCAATGCGTAGAAGAAATATAAATAGGTAATGAGGAAATTATAAAGCATGTCATCAGTGATCAAATAAATGCAAATGAATGCAATTATGGGCTAGCACTTGTGAAATATCAGATTGGCAAAGACTAAAAAGCATGGTAATGCCCAGGCAGGCGAGGACAAGGGTGGGGAACAAACACCCTTAACTTGCTGGTAGGCATACAGACCTGAACAACCCTCCTGGATGGCAGCCTGGCACTATGGATTAAAAGCCGTTGACCTAGAAATCTGGCTTCTAAGTTTTTATCTGAAGAATGTTAGTATGACATTATTTTTAATCTTGAAGAATTAGAAATAACCTAAAGTCAAATGTGAGGCGAACAGAATGCTACCCACCATTGAAAGTAATTAACAGAAATCAGAATTCCTTATTACAGAGATCAGATACTATTAAAGAATTTCAGAACAATATATAGAATGAGTTATAAATGCCACCAATCTATGTATATTTTTCTTATGTGTCGTTCACAAGATATAAATCATAATGTTAATAGTGATTAGCTCTGAGGGGTGGTATTATGACTGATTTTTCTTTTGACTTTATATTTTCTAATTTTCCTACAGTGTCCACAAACAATGTATTGCAAAAACAAAAACAAAAAAAAAAAACTCAAACAACTTAAAACTACTGATAATTTTTTCTTCCAAAAGTTCTTTAATTCTGATTTTTCAAAAGAGAAGAAATATACAAAAGAACTTTGAAAAGCAAAAAGGACTATACGAATGCAAAAGGGTAATCAATTACCCACCAGACATTTTTGAGCAGTATGTGTAAAGCCTATAGAATGTACCATGAGAAAATAAAATAAAATGAAATTTAGAATAACTCTACCCTCAGAGAAGAATGACATCTATTCCAAGACAATGGAATTAATTATGGGAATCTAAGCAAAGCGCTCAGAGAATGAAAAAGAATGAATTAATTCTTATTTGGGGATGAGATAAATCTGAGAAGACTTCTTCAAGGAGGTGATGGTGAAGTTAAATTCTGAAAGATAAACAGTGTTTCCAGAGGCAGAGGAAGGAGAGGCATAGGCAAAGGAGCAGGAAAACCCAAGGCTGTAGTGGTGACAAGGTAGGTGACCTTCTCTGCAAAAGGTTGGTTTGTGGAAGGACGGAGTGAATGGTGAGCTCGACAGTCAGGCTGAGTCAGGCTGGAGGAAGCCTTCAGTGTCATGCCAAGGTGTCAGCTGTATTGTGTAGGCAACACGGAGCCAAATTCAGTTTTCAAAGGGTTGGAAATTTGTCCTGAATGACAACTGAATGAAAAATGGACCTGAAAGTTATAAGAAGCGATCAGATTATTCAGTCATAATAAAGGAATGAAGTACTGATACATGGTATGTCTTAGACGAACCTTAAAATATTATTCTAAGTCAAAGAAGCCACTCACAAAAGTCTGCATACTGTTTATACACATGATTCCATGCATGGAAGTCCAGAATAGGGGAATATACAGAGACAGTAAGTAGGTTAGCAGTTGCCTAGGACTGGGCTGGGGGTGGAGGGGCTCGCTAAAAGATACAGGGTTTCTTTCTGAGGTGACAAATGCTCTAAAATGGACTGTGGTGATGGTTACACACATCTGTGAATATACTAAAAACCATTGAATTGTACACTTTAAATGAGTTAATTGTATGGTATATGAATTATCTCAATAAATCTGTTTAGAAAAGAAAAAGATCAGCCAGGTGGCTATGGCAACAGGCCAACCAAGTTATCTGAAGGTTATGAATTAAGACAGTGGCAGTAGTCATGGGCAGCAGACAAATCAGACACTGCAAAGATAGAACTGTGTGGGGAGTGAGGGAGAACTGGTGAAAAAATAGCTCAGAAGTTTCCACTGTGACTAGAAGAGGATGTGAAGGGAAGGTGGGATGGGAAACTATTATAAATATGCTTTTCATGAAGTGAGTTTGCAGAGCTTTAGCCCATTCCAGAACGTGAGGGAACAGAGGGGTACAGAGCTGGAGCTGGTAGCCCTCTGGCAATGGTGGCTAAGGGTCTTTGGTGACTGGTGATGATAATTATTAATTATTTCTAGCATTACTGCCCAGCTTAAAAGTGGTCCTAACTTATACCTAGAAATATACTTAGGAGAATTTAGCCAGAAAAAGAAGTTTAAGACTGCAGCAAGCAAGAAAAACCAACTCTATAGCTGCACATACAATGCTCTCAGCACTTAAGAGCTTGGGATTTACTGCTGCAAGTACAATTTTGGCAAAAAGGGGCACCATCGACACAGCTACATGTGCAATGGTTTAGGCATACCGCTTAGCAGCTGAATGACAACTACTACCAATGGGACTCACAACAGTACAAATTTATTTTGCTTATTTATATCAAAAGCAAGAACTAGAAATAGGAACTTCTGGTTCATGAAATCAGAGGATTAAAAATAAATCATTTTAATATGCCAGTCAGTAGATGCAAAATAAATAAGCAGAAAGTACATTTTTTAGGCCAAAAAGATGGCTAAGAAAATTAATGTGCACCCTGCAGGGCAGATCACCGTCAAAAGCCCAAAGGTGCAGTTACCAAAATTTGCATGCTAGAGTTTGTCAAGTTAGGGCTCTGGAAACAAAGGAGTTTTATATGTCAAGTCATAATGCCCCAGGTTATAAACTCTGACCATTCAGTAGGAATCAAAAAGTTGAGGTCCCTGCAGGGAAGCTATTATGAAACAAGGAGGCTCCCAGTCTCAGGAGAAAGGGTCCAAAAAAAAAAAAAAAGATCTTAACTGAAAGATAAATCTGTTTGCACTACAGTAGGAGAGGCGGCGGAGGGGCCAGTGGAATTTCCCTACAATCTGCAGCAGCGCCCAGACTCGACCTGGAAGAGGGTCCGATTCTGCTCCCCTCCCCCTACTTTAGGGACCCCGCCAGGCCCAGGCCCAGTTCTTACACATCTTTGTGCTCCAACTCCCTAGCTCCATGCTCAAGAAATATTCATCAGCAAGCAAATGAGCACATGAATTAAAGAGAGGACAGGAAGAACCCAGTGGAAGCTTGGGAAGATTATTAAAGGGTCTTGTCCCCTGGAGAGCCTCAGCAAATCCGTTGCTCTAATCTCGCCTGTCCTCTTAGAGGTGAGGGCATTAGTGTCTTACTGAAGGTCACAGACTTGGTAGAACAAGTTCTAGCCTCCAGTTACGTGACCCAGTGACCATACCCATGCAGCACAGAAGACTTAGAACAGGTCCACCAAAGAGACTAAAACACAGGACTTGGGAGGTTGCTAAATTGAAAGGAGAGGTAAAACTGGCTGCTGCCAGCAGCCTGAGGCGGCTGTTCCTGGCTGCTCCAAGAAAGATAATGATCAGAGTTCGCTGTATCCTTCTAAGGCTGTGTGGTTCCCAACCTATTCCCACTTGTGCACCCCTTTTAAACCCATTTCTATAAATTGTACCCCTTGTTTTTAAAACAGCTCTTTTTAAATACTGACAGTTTTGTTCAGTGTCTATCTTAAGGTAAAATAGTGGAAATGAGATAATAATTAGGAAAGAAAAATTACTACACTGAAAGTACAAACTACAGATTTAATTTTACAATATTTATAACACAGTTAAATATTGATAATGATGAAATATTTAACAAACTTTTAATTTATTATTAATAATAATATTTCTTTGTGTTATTGATATGGGCCAAATGAAGGAGCTCCCCGCCCTCCTCCCAGTAGACTCCTTTTCCCCAGTTCTTCAGCTCTCAGTTTCATCTTTTTCCTAGTTCATAGAAATTCATGTCCATCATGTCACCACCCAGTGACAGGGGCTTTGGGACCTGCTTCCTGGGCCAATGCTTTTAAAACTAATTAATTGAATTAATTTTTCCCCTTCTACAGGCTACTGAAATACAAGTGATACCCCCAGCAATGCTTCCTGCTCATCCTGACTGAAGAAGTCAACACAGTCTCCCAGGTGGACCTCGAGATCCCTTCCCCCTTTAGATCAGATAGGGTGTGAGCTCCATGGATCCCCAATAGGTAGGGACAACGACCACCTTTGACAAGAAGCAAATATCGAAGACGAGACCTCCAGTCCCTCAGCTTCCCATAGAGATTTGTGGGGATCACGTCTCTCAGGAGAAAAGTGAGGAAGGCAGGCAGAATCAGGGGGATCTCGGAACCTCTCCCGTGGGACTCCCCCTGCTGGAGTAGTCACCACCCTGATACCACCCTTTCACTAGTAATTACTGCCCCAGGCTAGGCAATCACAAGAGGAAGTTCCAGATAAAAGAGTTAACTAAAACAATGAAGATAAAGGGGTATAAGAAGCCCACTAGTTTCAGCCAGTTCCTGTTCTATGCAATAAGAGTTACAATGACCTTCATTTCACCTAAGCCTCATTATGCCATTATTATAATATCATACACATGCCCAAAGTTCACTAATAGACTGAACTCTGGGAAAGAACATACGCAGTTAGAAAAGGTGAAATATGGACCCCCTGCCAATCAAAAGGGCCCACACCCAGATAGGCTGACCCCTTACAACTAAAGAGAATAAAACTACCAAAGCCTTGTTAGTTAGGGCTCCTACCTCTTAGGAGTGTACTTTCCCTTTTAATAAACTATCTCTTTGTTTCACCTTATTGTCCTTTTAATAAACTGCTTCTTGGTTTCACCTCTACACTTTGTTGTGTGTCTCACTCAATTCTTTGCTCGAGATACCAAGAACCTGGTCACCATGCTGAGAAGAACCCATTCTCTGGTAACATTATCTGAAAAGTCTGTAATAACTGTTATGCAGATCACTAGCCTATTGAAACATCGTTAGATCACTGAGCTTGCTTTGATGCCCTTAGTTTCTTGAAATCAAGGTTCAAAAGATGCAAGATACAGTCTTAAATCCAGACTGGCAGTAAGCTTGTGGCGGTACTTATTTTTTATGAAGGTGTAAGAAGAAAAAGCTGTCTCCACTAGTTCAATATTAGTAAATGGCAAGAGGTATCTGAGTGCCTTCTCACTGAGCTGTTTGTATTCCTCACTGACATCTACCCAGAAGGTAATACAATGCTTTATTTTTTCTTATTTTGTACTTTTGGGGGGTGGGGGAGGTGTTCACCATTTATTTATGACAAATACGCCACAGCTGTGATCCACTCCAGTCATAATTTCTTTGAGATGATGCCGCAGTCTTGGCCAGTGGGAGAATGGAGTCATCTGACTCACACATCCTGCGAAGGGCCCTGCAGATAGTGCAGGCTTAAAACTTGACCGTTGAAACTGCCTGTCACCTTGTCAACCTCAGCCACATTCATCTGGATGGCCACACGGTCCTTGGTGCTGATGATGGGGTTGCTGATGGAGCATTTCCATGGCACGTACAGATCCACAAACTCAATGGCGTCATTCTGCATGTTGAGGGCACACCTGATGCCACTAAGATGCTTTCTTTTAAAATCAGAATGCAAAGAAGAATCAGTTGAAAGTTCGATTAACTGCTCTTTTTCATTAAGCAGTTAACCTAATATTAATAGGTTAGCATCTTTGAAGAATTCTTAATTGACAGAATCTGTAATCTATTTCTTTTCCACGTTGAGGGAAGTACTGATAAAAGGACCCTTTAAGACTTTCCAAGTGATTTACAATATTCTCTTTCAGGTTTTGAGATAGGTGCAAGGCATTCTCAGATAAGAAGTCATGCATAGTTTCAAAACCTTCAGGCTCACCTCTTTCAATACACACTTTCCAAAAGTACAATTTTTTCATCATTGACTCAATTTTGTTGGTTTCTTTGAATATAGTGATTGAGTTGTTTTGAAGTCCCAAGTTGAGTTTGTTTATTTCTAGAAAAACATCTGATAAATATGCAAGACTTTGAAGTTAATCACTGTCCTGAAACTTTGGAGCAAGAGGGAAAAATGGTCTTCAAAAAATACCTAGACTTCATGTCTAAGTTCAAACATCTGTGTAAGTACTTTGCCACAAGATAGCCACCTTACCTCCGTATGCAAAGGTAATGTGCTGTGAATGCTGTTCATTTCTTCACATAGAGCTTTAAACAATCTGGAGTTTCGTGGTTGTCACTTAATAAAATTAACAACTTTTACAGCCTCATCAAGAACATCTTTCGGTTCACTAGGAAGAGGCTTGGATGCAAGACTTTGTCTATGAATGCAGCAGTGACTCCGTGGTGCATGGGGAGCTACTTCTTTAATTTGGTTACACAGGCCTATAAAACAACCTGATATAAGCTTGCCTCCGTCAGTGGGTACACCACAACAATTTGACCAGCTAATGTCCGTTTCAATGAAATAACCACTGATTGCATTAAAAATGTCTTTGTCTGTGGTTACGCTCTGTCAGTGGGTAACAAAGCAACAGGTTTCCCTCAATTTCCTTTCCTACCAAGTACCTCATGGTGATGAGCAAAACAGATAAATCAGCAACATCTACATTTTCTTCACCTGAATGGAAAAGAACTTACTTTTTCTAATTCTATCTACTACTACAGTTTCAACATTGTCAGATATTTCCTGATTTTGTTGAGATGTTGTATTGTTTGAAAAAGAGATAGTATTGACTTTGCACACATGTTCTTCCCCAAACATACAGAAAACTCTATCCTTAATGCAAGGAGAAATTAAATCTTCAGCTATGGTGTGGTTTTTACCACCTTTAGCTATGTGATATGCAATATGGTATGAAGCCTCAATTGCATTCTCATTGTCCTTTCCTGACATCATGCATGAAGTAACAGTTAGATGCTTTTCTAAGTGCCAAAAATACTTTATTTCTTTGTTTTTACAACATAGGATGCTTAGTTTCTAAATATTGCATGAGTAGGGTGAGTTTCATGCAACCATTGGATAGTATTTCCCCACACAACACGCAAAGGCTGAGGACAGTCATCACATCCTCTACAAATGAAAACCCATCGTTACTGTACTCCTCAGAGTATTTCCTTTTCTTCTGTGTATGAGGCCGCACCTTTTTACTATTAGTATTTCCCAGCATGGGTGTACTTGTAGCTGCACACACGTGTTGAGAAAGAAGTTCTTGGTGACAGTTTATAATCCACATCAAGTTTTGTTTTTTTAACCATTGCTGTTTTCAACCACTGGTTCATAATTGACACGCTCAAAAATCACTGACAATAACAACAGCAACCATGTTAAACATTAAATTTAAAAAATTACTGAAAAGAATTACAAGTAAAGACAACAACACACTTACTTTTACTCAGTCAATAACAAAACTGATCAAACAGTCTGACTACAGATGCATTTATATGTTTGGAGAAGTTCTAGAAACATCACAAATGGATTGTTCTGAAGCTGTGCATAACAATTAGTAAAAGAACGGTTTGGGGGAAGGGTCATAGTCACGCCCTCACCATCATCATTCGCTAATGTGATCTAATTTTGAATTGTCTCCATTAACCATGATTCAAACTTAACATTTATTGTTTCATAACTAACGTTTTGTATTTTTTACTTTGTTTTTTTCACCATTACTGATTATTTTTCATGTACCCATGAACGGCCCAGCATGTACCCCTGGGGGTATGCGTACCACCGCGTGGGAACCAATGATCCAGGGCATGACAAACAGCTGTGGATTTTATGTGCGTGGAGAGCAAGGACCGAGCTCTCTGCATAAAGCCAAACATAAAACAATAAAGGCTACAATGGTAGTGTAACATTTATAAGGTGGTTACAATGTGCCAGGCCTCCTCCTAAGCGTGTTAACAGAAATTACGTCATTTGAACTTTGGAATCCTTACAAAAGGTGTGATTAGCAGTTTTATAGATGAGAAAATAAAGAACGGGGAAGAGTAAGCAACTTGCCTAGCCATAGAACTAGACAGCAGCAGAGTCATCGACACTGTCTCCTGGGGTCCACCACACAGCCAAAGGGAGGGAGTGCCACACCACGGAGCGGCTGTTTTCGCCAGTGTTGAAACAAAGAGGGGCTGTCTGAGAAGCAGAACCCATGGGGGGTGGGCGGGTCTTCTCCTCCCAATTTTTGAATATTTTATAAATCTTATGAAACAAACAAAAAAGCAAATGAACAGCTTTCAAAGAGTTAGGTAACGTTCTAATGCTTAAATAGATGGTGAACAATGTTTAATCGCCAGTGACTCTCGAACAACGCCGGGGTTAGGGGCACAGACCCCCGCACAGTCGAAAATCCTCACACAACTTCTGACTCCCTCAAAACTTAACTATGAATAGCCTACACTTGATCAGAAGGCTTACAGATAACATAAACAGTCAATAGCCACATATTTTGCACATTATAGTATTAGATATTATACTAAGTAAGCTAGAGAAAGGAAATGTTAAAAAAAATCATAAGGAAAATACATTGCAGTATTTATTGAGAAAAATCTGCATATAAGTGGACCTGCACAGCTCAAACCCATGTTGTTCAAGGGTTAATAGTTATTTCTTTAAGCTGTACAGACACATTATATAAGTTTTTGTATGCACAATACATTTCACAATTTTTAAATTGTTTAAATAAACCCTAACCCAGCCCTGAAATGACAGCCACCAGATGAGCGATGACTAAGGTCATGCCTCACCATGGGAGTGAGTACGCTGGGGAAAATTATTCTACTGTAGGACCAAGTGATAAAGACAAGCACCATCAGCCAGACAGCCTGGCCCACCTCCTTGGCAAACCTTTCCTGAAATGTTAAGTTTAAATCTTCAGATTTCCACCAAATAAACACTCTTTTCTCACTAACTCAAAGAGCAGATATCCTCGGTTTTCTCCCAGTTCTGACATTTACCATGTGGTATTGAGCTGCTACTTAAACTTCTTTGAGACTTAGTTTCCCTAACTGTAAAATGGGAGAAATACCGCCTTTCCTGTAGGGCTGTTGTAAGAGTTGTAAGACACTTAGCAAAAAAAAGGAACACTCATAGGAGCACTGTTATTATGAAATATTGTTATTAAATTTCTAACCCTATGCTTCACACAAGCCCCCAAACTATGCACTCATTCTAATTCTTGGCCCCAGAGCATCTTGCCCAGGGAGCTGGGAGACGCATCTCCAGACTCTGGTCACCTGGAGCCTGAGGGCTTCTCCTGGCTGAGTACAGGCCTGCAGGCTGGGGCCTCGCTTTTGAAGCTGTATGAAGGTAAACCCTGTCCTGCCACTTAAACTTCTACCCAGCACCCGCGCACACCCCTGTGTTCTGATCAGGCTGCTCAGCTCTCTCTTCCTTCCACCAGGCCCGTGTTCTGGATTCTGTGGCCTAGTTCTTGCTTCTTCCCTACCTGGGACACTCTCTTAAAATCTCAGTGGCCTCTATTCTTCCATGGTCAGCCCACAGCCCACCTCCTCCATTCAGCCTGTTTATTTTGCCCATTACTCTTGTCTCCCTCTCTGCTTTTTGCACATCTTTGGTAGTTATAATTTATATCATTAACTGTCTTCATAAATTACCTTAGGATATTTCTCTAACTTATCATGGGCATTAGTCTCCCCTCTTCTGATGGGCAAAGACCTGTCTTCCAGTCACTTTGTCCTGGGAGTGGTTAAGAGCTTGGATCCTGCAATCAGACTGCCCACTCCCACACTTTGGGGCTGTGTGACCTTGGGCCACTTCCTTAACCTCTCTGTGCCTTAGTTCACTGATTTATTAAACTCTACATAACAAGAGTACATAGCTCAAAAAAACTCTGTGTTAATATGTAGAAAATATTTAAAATATATGTCAATAGTAAGTTATTATGTATTAGCCATCATTATTAATATCTTTATCATCATCACTATTACTAGTATAGAGACCGGAAGACTGCTGGCTAGTAAGTACCCAGTAAAAACATCATTTTGTTGCACCTGAGAGGCATTTGCCTAAACTCCCGGCCAGCAAACTTTGTGAAAAGGGCCAGGAAATAAGTATTTTAACTTTGTGGGCCACCGCTCTCTGTTATGTCTACTCAGCTCTGACACTGTGGCATGAAAGTAGCCAGAGACGATGTGTAAGCAAATGAGTCCAGCTGCGTTCCAATGCAACTTCATTTATGGATACTGAAATCTGAATTTCATACAGTTTTCACATGTCATGAAATACTAGTATTCTCTTGCTTTTTTTCAACCACTTAAAAAGGGAAGAAAAAATTCTTAGCTTGCAAGCTGTACAACACACAGGCGGCAAGCTGAGTGTGGGCCACAGCGGTGGTACGCTGACTCCGGGCCTAAGATCATCCAAGGTCCTCCAGGACATCTCAAATTCAGGCCTCTGTTCCACGGGCAGTAAGAAAACACTCCAGTTTTAAGAAGCTGAGCGAGCCCATGCCCACACTTGGCGTCAAAGCAGCTCTGATGGGCATCCCTGGTGCCCAGCAGTATCTCCAGTCCTCTCCTGCCACACTGAAGCCCACACTTCCCAGCTTTCCTGCTGTCAGGCAGGGCCACATGGCTAACCTGGCTGACGTGCTGCAAGGTCAATGACACTGAACTTGTTTCCAAGAAGCAGCATTTAAGAGCAATGTTCTCCATCCCAGGTAGTGATTGTGGAGGAGGTGCCAGGGAAGTCCCCAGGCCAAACTCCTGAGCTATCACATGGGGGACGGCTTCCCGCAAGGGTGTTCCAGAGCCTTTGGGGGACTTGGAAAGGTCAAGGACTAACTGACCGTGAGTGAGGCAAGCTACCTAGCTTGCAAGTGGGTATGGGGTGGTGGTTGTTATCACAGGACAACCTCCCCTCTTCAGTCTAATTCAACATCTTTCTGCAAACAAACCAAAGAACAGCATTCAGGATACGCAAGCATAAGGATATCTAGCAACATCTAGTTTATCACATCCTTTCACCTTAACTCATTCAGGAAACAAATGTCCAGCCTTCTGGACAATTCAGAAAGAGATCAGAAGTG
Source organism: Lyroderma lyra (assembly GCA_004026885.1). NCBI lineage: Eukaryota > Metazoa > Chordata > Mammalia > Chiroptera > Megadermatidae > Lyroderma > Lyroderma lyra. The sequence continues at coordinate 176,152 of PVJL010000989.1, read as the reverse complement.
TTCTTCTCTTCCTCAGGTTCTGTCTGTTATGAGAAACCCTAAATCATCTTTTCCAATTAAAATTTCCATGACAACAGGCCTCCTGATGACCAGCAGGAAGGGTTCCCAGCCAGCAGCACAAGTCCTCAGATTCTCATGACCCGATTTGTTGGACGTAACCTCTGCCATCCAGAAGCTGACATCACTTCCTTCTTAAAGTAATAATGATGTTGCCAACAGAAAACAAAGCAAGTAATGTTTACTGCTGCTTACTTCAAGCCAGGTGCAGCTTCCCAAAGCAGAGACCTGGGTGAGGGGTGGGAGAGGCCTATTCTTGTAAGAAATCCGTGGAGTCAGAAGAGTCAGTTGTTGCCTGACCTGTCCTCATCACTCAGGGATGTAAATGCTGACACGACCTGCACTCAGTGCCCCGCATGTACCAGGCTGTGGGAAAATTCCCAATTCCCACCCCCACCCCCCCACCCCCGCCAAATAATAAAGTCAATCTCACGCTGTCAGCAAGAGGGTGTGCCTGTTGGGGGCATCTGTAAATGAATACTTAATATTTTCAAATAAAAGTTTATTTTAGTGTCTCCTGCTGACTGAAGACATGGGTCAACAGTCCACATACCAAGCAGCCTGTTCTACCAGGAAAGTGGCCTTTTTCTAAACCATCAGTAAAAGGGAAGCTGAGAGACCAACTCACCTGCCCAGCACTGCTGTTTAATCCCACGTTCAAAACAGCTACCACCCAAGGCAAACAGAAGTCACCCAAAAGGCCACACAGCAGGTAGAAAGGTAGTTAAGAGATTCAGACCAGAGGTGGCTCTGTAGACTCCGAGGCTACTGAGAGAGCGCAGCCTTTCCTGCAGCTCACCTTTGGCGAACATCTCAGTGGCTGGGAAGCTTGGCTCTAACGAAGGTGTGCGTAGGCCATACCCAGGGCTGCCTCCTCCTCTAGGATAAACTTGGCACAGGAAGAACCTCGAAAGATAAACATATGTCCTGATCTTAACAGTCCAGAGACAGAAATTCCAAATTTCTCCTTATGTCTGATTTAAGTTCTCCCTGCTGCTACCTAACCCACTTTTCCTTCCATAGATGGAAACCAGAGCTGAAAAAGGAACAATGCTCCATTCGTTAACAGATTTGAAGAAAACAGTACACTGGACAGTTGACCTGTAGGATCAAGTAAAATATGGATGACCAGTAATCTGCAAGAAATATGGAGGAATGCAAAAATGAGTTTCTGTCCCAGTTACCTGGTGAGAGCACACATGAGTAGGTTCTTTCACACAGCACTCATCTTCCCAATAAACAATGTGAATGTGGCATGACTGCCCCTCACCCACTCACCCACACACACACACACAGAAACTTCAAACTCCTCTCATCTGTGGACCAAGTCCAGGCCACGGAAATGCTTCCCCTGCTCTGCGTCAAGAACTATATTCTCTGTTTTTTTGTCCCAGAATCAGATTCTGTCAGCACACTGACTTTTCTGAAGGTCTGTCATAGCCTCCAGGCTCTGTGGAGATTGCACCAGCAATCCCAACAGATGTGAGGACCAAAGCACGAGGACAGGCATCACTACAGTCTGCCAAGGCCTGTGGGCGCCAAAACAATCTGCACAGGAAGCAGCCCCCTAATACTGAAGATCTTGTTTGAGGTTCGAAAGCTCTGGAATTCGGATGTCTTTACATCACATATCCTCGTACATTCAGAAACATCTACCATGTAGAAGCTGAGAACTGGTGAATTGTTCTTTAAATAAGTTACTTGAATTCCAAACTACATGTGTCCCACAGCCCTGCGATGGCACAGCCCTACGTGTTTGTGTGTTCCATCCCCTCTCTCAATCTCCCCCACTGCTTCCCACACTTTGCTCACCAAATTATCAGGAGAAAGCATCACAGAATCACCTTTGAGGGAGCCTAAATCCCTGCCCTAATGCAGGGGGAGCTGGCCTGGGGAGAGGATTTCTATCTCACAATCCAGCCACTTGTCAATCACAGCTTCATCCAAAAGCATCCTGTGATAACTTTGTAACTCCATGATAGGTGGCGTTTCTGCTGGTGTGACACTTACCTAACACTGTCCAGCCTTCAAACCCCCTCTCAAGTGCCAGTTACTGCAAAAGGCTTCCGTGCTACCCCAGCTGAAATGAATTCCAGTCTCTTCTGAATTTCCACAGTGCTTGTTGTTCACTGCACGTACCCATCCCTTAGCGTTCACTGACTTGTTTTACAGATTTCGTGTGTGCATGTGGAGGAGGGTTGGGTCTAATGCTATCTGTGAGGCTACCAGTCCCTAGAATCGAAGGCAATGCCCTTTCCATTTTTTAAGCCCCGCAATGCCTAGGCACAGGGTTGTGAAAAATAATAATTACATGGTCAACATCTGGAGAAATGAAGGGTTGGATGACTAACAAATGTATAGGCCTTGACCCTGCTCTCTGGAAACACAGGCCTAACACAGACACACCTTGAGGTTGCTGTGGTAGTCACAAAACTAAAACAATGGTCAAGTAAGAAGAGTTTGCATCTGGGCTTTTTCACTAATTGGTTGCGTGAATTTAGTTAAAACCCTTTACCAGTCTGTACTTCAGTCCCCTAGCTCTCACACACAGCAGCCACTTCATGGGATTAAAGAAAGAACTAAATGAGATAATGCATTTCCATACACTTTTAAAATAAGTCTAATTAACTAATCAAATAAACATAAAGCAAAGAACAGCAAAGCAGAACAAAGCCAATCTATAGTATGATATTACATACAGAGGAACGTGCCCTATAGAAGAGCAACCAAGGACAGATGATTCACTTGGAAAAATTACCTGCAAATCCAAAGCCCGAGTTCTACTTGTGTGCCCTCAAGCAGGTAACCTCTCTGTGTCTCAGTGTCCTCGTTCTGTAAAATGGGGGCCTTCATCGTAATGCTGCAGGCACATAAAGTGCTCAATATGGTGGCTGGCACATGGTATTCAGCATACTCAACCAATGTTAGTTGCTATTATTATGATTATTATCAGCGTTATCATTTTTTATATCACTAACATAGTAGGCATTCCGGAAATGTTTCTAGAAACAATTCAAACATGAGAAAGGTAGTTAGCTCCATCACCTCCCATATGCAGACAGTGTGGTTATCCAGAAAGTTGCCAACATGCTTGGTCATCTTGTTTCTACCACATCTCTCTGCTGGGAGAGCAGAGAGCACCATGACACAGGATTTCAAGCCCAAACATCCACAACACAACTACAAGGTAGATCGCAGGATCTAATAGTACCCAGGCAGCCATAAACAACAAAATTTCCCCATCGTGTAACATTTTATCTGGCTGAATAGGATAAGGTTACCCCACAATCACAGTTCCCAGCTTAACACCGCTCTTCTGTTGAACTGCATCAGGAGATACTCAAGACACGTTTTTATCAATCCTTTTCCTTTTTTTTTTTTTTTTTTTTTGCTTTTTGGTATGTGGGTAGCTCCCTGGCTGGGAATCGAACCCAGGCCGCAGCGCTGACAGCGCCAGCGTCGAAGCCTTAAGCCACTACACCATCAGGGAACTCCAAGACACGTTTTTAAGGGCAAACATCTCTGCAGGACCCAGAGGACCAGGCTGAGCAGAGCACCCCGTGTTAAAGTAATGTCTGGTCCTGATGGACAGCCACGTCCCCCACAGTCTCGACCTGGCTGTGCCGATAGCAGGGGCACGGAGGGACGCTGGGTGACTTCCCATGGCAAGCCCGGCTGCCTTCCCAGCAGCATCTGGGCTCTCCTTGGAGGCCTCGGCCAAGTCACAGGCCCAGCTCCGCTCCGTGGAGGAGTAAAGGTGCAGATTGGATGCTGGTCGGACCTGGAATTCCCAGGGATAACAGAATGCTAATGCCTCCCAACTCAGAAACAAGAAAGCAAAGAGAGGCATGGCACTGTAGTACCTCTACCCCATTTTCTCAGACTCAAGGAGGGCCTTTAGCACAAGAACTAAAATGGAGAGATATCAAATCTTGAGAGGGAACTACAGGCTGGGTGGTCCCTGATGCTCACCACTACTCAGGACCTCACAGTTTTTAAGAACAAAGCTTGCAGGAATTAAGTTCCTCCTTTACCCTTCTGCAAAATCCCTTTTCAAGACCCACCAGAGGACCCTCTGGCCTAAATGAGGAGGGCTGGTAGAATATACTAACTATGTCAAAGTTTAACCTAGGGTAGGAGTTTTTCTGGAAAGCCAAAGGTGGCCTAGAGCCAGGCCAGGAATCCAAGTGTTGAACTGCTCAATACTTAACTCCTGACTGAAAATCAAGCTTCGGTCAGACATGACTCCACTACCACCCCACCCTGGACTGCAGGCTTCAAGCAAGGCAGGCTGCATCCCTGCAGGAGCTCTCGCGAGTCCCTTCTCCTACACTGCCTTCAAGGAAAGAGAGGTCCATTCCCAGCCCAGGGAGCCGCTCTTCCCTGGGCTGCACGAGTGGCCCTGCAGGGAGTGCCACAGCCCTGGTATGACAAAGTTTTCCAAGCAAAATGTCATTTGTCGGTGGAGAAAATGCCAATTCACCCACCTATCTGACTTAAAGGAAAAGAGGGAGGAGTACAGGTTTTACTTTTAAAATGGAATACACACACACACACACACACACACACACTCACACTTGTGTGTGTGTGTGTGTGTGTGTGTGTATTCCGACTTCTGTGGCTGCAATACAGCTACCCCACACTCCAAGCAGGAGGTGGCTTTACTATCCCAACATTAGGCTCCAAGGTGTGCGTGTGGTGGGCGGGCGGGTGGGGTGCTCAGCTCTCCTTTTGGAATTCGTGTATGCTAGAGGTTGGAGCCTGGCCCTTTAAAACTCTGCTCAGAGAGAAACCTCTAAGAGGTCAGACATGGCCATGGGGGTTGAAGGTGCCCTAAGGAACAGGGTGAGAAAGGCCCCTGTCAGTGAAGGGAGCTCACACTGCAGCACCAGCCTGGTGCAGACACACAGGACCTCGTAAAAGTGAGCTTTATCAAGTCCCTCAGTGGGCACCACCCTGAGCCCCCTCAAAGTTAGAGCCTCTTTTCAGCTACAGTTTGATTCTCTCCACAGTCCCCCAACTTCCACAAGACCCAGGATCAGGCCTGCAGAAAGTCCTGCAGGGATGCAGACGCTGGAGCGAGCCAGGAGAGTAACCCAACTTTGTAGACTGTGTGGCCCCCATCTCAACCCCTTGATAATCATCTGGGGAGATGGACCTCGATACCCATCTAGGGAGAAGGACCGGCTGAACAGGACTCTCTTGAGGATGTTCAGGTGGTGAGAGAACACAGGCTGAAGAAAGACAACGGAAGAAGAGCCTCATCCCTCCCCTCTACTTACCAGGAGAGCTTGAATCCTTTCATTAGTACAGTCACGACAATCCACTGCCCGTGTCTTTAGCATCCCTGTTACAGCTCTGGAGGTCCCAGGACATATTTGAAAAGATGACGAAGTCCCAAAAGAACAGAATCCCATGTAATGTGACTTGAACACAGGAAGAAAGACAAGAGAAAGAGAGAGAGAAAGCGCCAGCCGGGACTGCTGCTGCTGCTTTCCCTGCTCCCTTCCCCAGAAGAGAGCCCAGCTTGGAGGCCAAGGACAGCTTCTGCGAATCCAGCCGGGGGCTGGAACTGCCTGCCCGTGCTGCTGCCGCTGCCACTGCCAGGTTCTGATGAGGATGGGGAAATGCAAAACCTCCCTGGAGGTGCTGTCAACAGGCAGGCTGGCCGGCCACCCACCCACCTTCACCTCAGGCCGGCTCCAAGAACCCAACAAGAGCCCCAGGGTAGAGCAAAGCCCTAGCAGAAGCTGCAGCTCTCTTCCCGAAGGCAGCAGCTCCCGCAGCTCCATGTAATCTCCTAGCCAATGCAGTACCCAAGCGAAGCACTGCCAGCCACTTCCGCCCATTTAAAGACACAGCACATGTTTTGTCCCAGGATGGGACTGGAAGTCAGGGAGAGGGTGGGGGGGAGCAGTGCGTTGCAGAAGAAGGTAAATGTCTGAAGATGAGCATTTCCATGGACATCCACTAAGGGGTAACATGCCGTAACCGTTATGGGGAGAGGTACCTGGTCTCCAGCCCTCCACAAACCTAGGAAATGCAAAGCCAAGCAGACCAGAAGGGCTGGGTGGTGTGTGCCAGGGAGTCTGGGGGAGCTGCACTAGACCACCTTAAACAGAATCCTCACCGGGGAGGCGGGGACTGTGGGGCCGAGAATGTGTGTGTGGGGCGGGGGGCGGGGGCTGGCTGCCCTGGTCTGAGCGGCTCACTGCTTGCTTCCTGCACTTGGCTCTCTCCCCCTGCTGGGGAAATTGCCTTGCCAACTTCTGGACTTCTGGGGGCCAGTGATGAGGCAGCAACTTACAGTGGTACCACACCTCACCTGAGGAGAGGCTCCTATTAAGGTGGCCACAAAGACCTGGTATGAGATTAAACGTTTTGTCACCAGTCCAGGGCTCCAAGAAGATGCAGACCAGGCACAGCATCAAGTGAGGAGGAACAGAGTTTCAACTCAAACATACAATTCATGGGAAAGAGGGAAAAGGCTCCTCTTAAAATGCTCCAGGTCGGGGCCCAGGAAGGAGCTGCAGCCCCAACAGCTTCCCTGGCTGTGTGAGTGCTTTTGTCTGTCCTCCCCTAGATTATGGACTATCTGGGTCAGTAATGCGGATGGGTGAGAAGGAACAAAGAGGAGATTAATTACGAAATAGCAACCTTCAACTGAACCATAATAAGCCTTGACCCTGTAACTTGCCCCAAAGCGGCCTACAGAAATCCATGTGTTATATGCACACCATCTATACTTGACCCTCTAAAGTGACACTCGTAAGAAAAAAGTGGAGCGCAGACCCCCCTATTGGTAACATTATTGTACTTGCGATTCCATGTTTATCATCTGCCTTCCTCTTTTTGATGGTAAACTCCATGAAGGCAGGGACTGTGCATCTTGGTCAGCTCCACCTCTCCACTGACCAGGAGGGCTTACATATAGGAGGAATACTAGAAGCCAGTATTTAATTGAAGTGACCTGATTTAAATCTAATTAAAACACTGTAGCCTCTCTCCAGTGTCCAGATGGTCCAGCAGAAACGCTCTTTACAGTATCCTGAGCTTTCAGAGATGTGCGCCCAAAGCAGCTCTGGGCTACAGAATTCCCCTCCACCATGGCACCCATGCCAGAAAACACTGAAATCCTTTCAAGGTTCTGAACACATCATAGCTCTGTTTTCAAAGCTCTTTGCACCTGTACCCAGACCATGGTTTCAGCACAAGTATCGTAGGGAGGTAAGATTCCAGGACTGCATAGGCTTCCCCTTTATGACCTAGATAATCTTCTCAGCTAGCCTCCCAGGTCATGTGATCCAGCCCCTAGACAAATGTCACATCCAGTTCCTTAGGCAGATGAGCATATTCTCATCTTGTCCCTACTGCTCTGATCTCAGGTAACACATAAAATCTGGATCAAAGCTTTTCAAGTACAGTAGATGCTCTGTTAACCAGCAATATTTTTTTGTAGGTTGCTTGAGTTCCAGTTAATGGAGAGTCTACCTACATTTATTCTGCATCTACCAATCCCCAAGGATTGCTGGTTAACTGAGAGTCTACTACAAAAAAAATAATAAACACTACTGTAAATGTTAAAATTCTTTAGCTTTTACTCTTTACCTGTTTAAAAAAAAAAAACTCCTTTTCAACTATTAGTAACACAGTATTGTAAAAAAAAAATATTGTAAATGTTAAAATTCTTTAGCTATTACTCTTCACCTGTTTAAAAAAAAACTTTCCTTTTCAACTATTAGTGACACTTTATCGAGGGTTTATCATGTCAGGCATCACGCTAAGCATTTTCTATGCATGACCTCAAGTAATCCACACCTCCACGTTATGAAGTAGTAACTATATTATTATTTGCTAGGTAACGTAGTTGAAAACTAGAGTGTACTGCCTTGATTTGCCTGATGCCACATAGCCCAGAAGCTGCAAACTTGAGATTTGAATGGAGACATGTCCAACTGCAAAACTCCGTCCCTTAATCACTATGTATGCTCACAAAAAAATTTTCTCTACTGGACAAGTTGATTTATAAGGCTTACATGCTCCCAGGACAGAAAGAGTCCAAGCAACAGGTAAAAGGAGACAAAACGAAGCCAGCTGCTTCTCCCATCACTGATGAGTTAGCTGGTGTAAGTGTCCGTGTGCGTATGTGATGTGAGAACACAAAAAGGAGAGGAAATAGAAGAGCCTGGTTGGTTTGATGTCATTATCTACTTTGAATTCCCTTTGGCTCTTCCTTATTTCCGAATCCAGGGCTTTCATGGAGCTCTACTTTCGTGGTCCATAAAGAAAATCTCAAAATACCATCCAAACATGGCTTTAAAGAGACATGGGGTAACTGTCTTTACCTGAAGTAAATAAAGAGTAAGACCAAGTGAAAAAAAAAAAAAGAACATTCCTTATTTCATACACGCTCCTTCTTTTATCTTCTCCTAGAGGGAGGTCTGTTTTATGTGGTTTGAAAAGTTCCCTGGCAGGTAAATTGTCAACACTGACATATTCTAGATTACTCTGGGGGTGGATACAGATTAATGATCAGAAAGGTGTATTCGATTCTCCTGCTTCTGCCAGATTCTGCAATCTGGCTGCGCCTTGATATTCATATTTTAGAAAGGGCAAGAATTTTTTAGAAAAAACTAAATTCTGAAGTCTTCCACTTCTGGCAATATAGCAGACTAGACATCCTGATGGACCTTTCTGCTAAAAACAACTAGAAATGCTGGATAAAATAAAACATTTAGAAAGAAAAAAAAATATTCTTTCAAAATGTTTGATGAGCTATCAAAATATGTGTATGCTCTAAAATAAGGAATATTTAGAGGCCATGAATTTAGTGAGAGCAGAAATCCAGAAAATTAAGGAAAAGCCTTGCAGAACCTGTGAAACTGGGCTTTGGTTTTCATGGGCTCACAGAACACCGTGGGCAAGGGACAATGCCAAAAGCCCACTACTGTAAGAGATCTCCTCATAAAGTAGGCCCTGCTGGCTATACTGTCACCTTAAGAATGAACTTTAGAGAAACAAATGCTGCTGAGGAACTGAAAGGAAAACTGGCTGTCTTAACCCTTGGCTGTGAATGCAGGAAAAACAATCTCTCCTGATGAATCCTAATTACAAACTAAAGCCTCACACAGATGACAGCCTAATGATTTACCTAACAATTCAAAGCCCTGTGCAGAAGAGGAAGACTAGTAAACTCAACCATAGTAAGATTAAGAACATCTGGTCATTAAAACTGATCTTAAAGACAGAGAAAAGACAAGGCTTTTCTGGGAGAGACATTTGTAACACATATAACTGAAAAAGGAATTTTTCACAGAAATCATAAAAAATGCCACATATCAATAAAAAGGGAAATTAGAAAAGTTGACAAATGATTCGAATAGGCACTTTCAGAAGAGAAAATGATCAATAACTACATAAAAAGATTCTTAACCTTATTAGTACTCAGGAAAATGCAAATTTAAACTCCAATGAGATGCTATCTCATACCCATTTAATTGACAAAAATTAATATCTTAAAATAGCAAGGTTTGAAAGGAGCTAGTGGAAATACTGGTTCAGCTACCTAAGAAAACCATTTTATATCATGCAGTCAAGTTTAAGAAATGCATCCTCTAACACCCAACAGTTTCTTCCCTACTGATTGCAAATCAATGAAGAATGCACACAGTATCACTCGATGTATGTATAGTTACAGAACAAACACATTCAAGGATAGATAACTTTATATGATATAGATACAGATATTCTGATATGCTGTATGTAATACAGATAGATACAGGAGTCTCCCTGCTTATCCTCAGTTTTGCTTTCTGTAGTTTCACCTACCCTGGGTCAACTGTGGTCCAAAACAAACAAACAAAAATTCCAGAAATAAATAATCCATAAGTTTTAAATGACACGCCATTCTGAGTAGCGTGATGAAATCTCACACCATCCTGCTCCATTCCAACCCACCTGGGACATGAACCATCCCTTTGTCCAGCACATCCACACTACATATGCTACCACCCCTTAGTCACTAGTATCAGATCGACTATCCCAGCATTGCACTATATTTACCAATAATGGCCCCAAAGCATAAGGGTAGCGATGCTGGTGATTCGAATGTGCCAACAAGAAGCAATAAAATGAGAAGGCACGTACGCACAGGAGGAAACTTAGTATATGTAGGTTTCGGGACTATTCACAGTTCCAGGCAATCCACTGGGGTGGGGGTGGGGGTTCTTAGGACATAGCCCCAGTGGATAAGGGGAAACTACTGTATTCTCTATCCATAAAATAAAAAACCAAGGGAATAACAAACTCAACATTCAAAAAGGCGGTCATCTTTGAAGGATGGGGAGACAATGGGGCCAGCTGGACAGGAAAGGAGTACACAGTGTTTGCTGTTTGACCTTTCAGTATACTTTACACATATTTAATGTTTTACAAATAATCTTTGTATCTATTCAGTATTTAGCAGAAACAATTTTAAAGTAAACACAGTAATTGGGAAACACATGACATAAATCTTTTTTAGGGGAGCAGACCTGATGAAAGGATGGGATGGTGGAGGGGGAAGGATCGCCTAGGCCAACGTTCTGTGTTAGGTGCTTTCTCAAAAATCTAAGTTACAAAAGTTGGCCTTTCCAGGCCCGCCAATATTCAAAAGTTCATTGTGTTTACAAGACAGGACTAACATAAATGTGGCTGGTATGGCTCCAAGACTCCTGTTACGATGGTTTCTTCCAACTTCACTGGGTTTGGAATGGAGATTGGGCAAAGTTCCTTTTTGATTTCAGCTGCTTTGACTTTCGCTGGCCTCCCACAAACCTAAAGGTCTCGCCCACCCTGGTGCTGTTCCTTTTCTAATCCAGCGAAAACTTAATTGATGCTTCTTGCCTCCTCCATCTGTAGGGACGAGAATGGTGAGAGGTCTCTCATCTGAAGGAAACTAACTGCTGGTGACCTCAGAAGCAGACACCCAAGGCCTCTGGAAGCTGGGGACCCACTGGAGGACTCAGCCTGCCTGCCTGACTGCCAGCTCCCCATCGGTGGCTCTTTCCAGCACCAGAAGCTCAAGCCTCCTCATGACCTTGGGAAGTCCCTGGGAGCATATCTGGAGCGGAAAGTGGACAGACGACACAATCCCTGAGGCTCTCATTCTATCTCAGGTTCTTGGCTCCTTGCTGCTGCCCCTCTGCCCCTTCCGAGGGGAGCAGCGCCGCAGTGCCAGCAGAGCTGCAGGCCTCCAGGAGCTGGCAAACTGGGCCAGAGCCTGCTGCAGTCACACGGTGGGGAATCAAAGCTCCAGGCTCAGGCAGGGGAGTCGTCAGGCGCTGAGTGTTATATTTAAGGAGCATTTTGGAGGTCAGGAAGCGGGGGAGGGAGCAGCCTCCTAAACACTCCATTTCAACAACAAGCCTCCTCCTCCTCCTCCAGCAGAATCCTCTTCCAAATTCCCAGCTGCGGCCAGAGCTGCTCCCCCATCAGGTGCTCCCACCACTTCTCTGTCCCCCATGACCCCCCTCGGCACTCTCCTCTCATCACCCTCTGCCATTGTTAGTCACTGGCTCTGGGTGACAGTGTGGGATGCAGGTATTGGGCTAGCCTTCTGGTCAGTTCCTCTGTGCCAACTCCCAGCTGGGAGCCCCTCTCCTCCTACCGCAGGGACCAGCACACACCCCTGCCCTCCAGCTCCATGGCCCCCTGCTGGGAGGGGTGGGAGGGGCAGGCCACACTGGCCTCCGAGAGCGGCAGAGGCTGGGAGGCTCCTGTGGAAGGCAGGCCTGAGTCCGTTCCTTTCAAGAATGCTTCCTTCTGCTTGTGTGACCCCAGGGATTCAGTACTTAAGGTGGTGGCGTTTCAAACAAACAAACAAACAAGACAGCCTGCTCCCATCTTTCTTTGCTCCTCCTCCACAATCTGCTAATCCAGAAAGTACTTTCAGGCAGCCAACAGGATGGGCAAGGTCAAAGCCAAGCTCCAGGACATTTCATCATGCCCCCAGCTTCACCAGCAGAGGACGGAGGAGCCAGGGGCTTCCACAGCAGGTGTCTGTGCCCTCTGAAGTTTAACATGTTGCCTCGTACATTATGACATGTGCTTCCCACAACAACCCAGTGAGGTAGTACCAAGCCACATTTAACAGAGGAGGAAACCGGGGCCCAGAACTAGTAGCTACTACTAGCCAAGAGATGCGGTGGGAGTTGGCAAAAAGAGGAGAGGCTCTAAGGTAAAGCCCTGGCCTGGGTGCCACGAAGCCTCTCCCTTCACTCTAGCCTGGGAACTTGCTAGTCAGGCCCCAGGGAACTGCCTCCCTTGCTCTCCTCAGCACCAAAGCCACCTACGCCAGCTCTCTCCCTGTTGAAGGAACTCTGGACATCCCTTCTCCGGGGAGAATTTCTGCCTGATAAAAGGAAACGAGTGTTCTCAGCTCTGCTCTGTCTGGTAATGGAAATCCCACAGAGAGCACACTTTTTCTATCCTAACTTCCCCTTCACCTCCAAAATCACTCCTGGCTTCCTGAATACTTGAGTGCCTGACTTGGTGCTGGTCTGTGTGCCAGTCTCCCTCACTAGTGTGCCCTGGATCACAACTCTTTCTGCCACTGGACAGAAGGGCGGCCCCTTGGAGGGAAAAGCTGTCCTGTCAGGGAAGGCACACACACCTCAGAGAAACCCCAAACCAGGACAGGGGAAGATGCCTGATGTCACTCTAATTACATGCAGAACAAAAGAAAACATCCCTCCTTCCACATGGAAGAAACAAGGCAGATTTCTCATTACCCACCACTGCTCTTTCTAGCTTATTCTCAGGAGCAAACAGGGTGAATGACAGTGGCAGGGACCCAGGGGGGTCTTATACTCAGGTTCTCTCAGTGAGGGGGGACCCACATCTGACAGCCAGCTGCTGCTCACTCTTCGCCCACCAAGTGGAAACTTCTCCTTTCTCAACTAAGTTACATCGGAGAATTACTGTCAACAAAGAGATGAACTGCTAACTCATTTTAGCAGTGAAAGGCTGCTCCTGGCCAAGGACACAAGAATCTATTCCTGGCAGAGAAAACCACTTGCTGCTCTGAGAAGCCTACAAAGACTGCATTCTCAACTGACAAAGGGCCTGACACCAGTCCCAGAGGTGTGTGCTCAGGGACTCTGAGTTCAAATCCATACCCAAGGGATGTGTGACCTTGAGCAAGTCCCTTCATTTGCCTAAGCCTTGGCTCCATCTATAAAAAGGTGACAATGACAACAACTCATGAGGTTGTTAGGAGAAAGCAATGCATAACACATGACTTAACATTGAGTAAGTGCCCAGGACATTTAACCATTATTATGCTTATCCCCAGCCAGTACTCACAGACCTTAACGCCCTATTGCAATAACCACCGGTCCCAGCCCTATGCTTCCTGATGTACTTTTTCTCCTAGAACCTGAACAACAGTTCTAATGCTTTCCTATTTTGTTGAGGATATTTTTCAAAATTTTATTTTGTGATATTTCTGTTACATCAATCAGCTTTTTATTTCTCCAACAATAACTATCCTTATTGAGTGCCTGATATGTTCATGACTCAGGCAAATCATGATGATATTTCAACACTAAATCCAATATCCTCCCTGATGTCTAGAAGCTTGTAATATAATTAGAACCATAAGATACGGGCATAAGTAGTTAGATTAAATTATTCTAACAGTTTAAAGCAATAAGTTCTGTAAGAGAGGCACAGATAATCAAGACAGAGTACTTCTGTTTTCCAAAGTGAACATAGGTTGGTAAACATTATGCCAGTTTTTCAATCAACTAATGAGTAATGGTATAAATATTCTCAGCTAACCTATACTAAGTTTGTCTACAATCATTTTTTTATTATTCTGGTCTTAACACAAAAAAGTTAGCCAGAGAAAGGACCCAGTATTTGGCATTATCTTTTATGGAGAGACGAGAACTTCCTATTTACATGACAGGTGTCCAGAAACAGTGCCTCCAGATACTGCCAATAAATACAAGTTTATCTGAATGGAGCAGACTGCATTAAATGGGTTAGATTTTGAAGTTTCATTGCCTACCAGCAGGACATTTTCTCATCAGTGCCTTAAAGTTGAAAAAACAAACAAACAACAAAAACAAAACAAAACTGTTCAACAATACTCCAGACCCCTATACCTACGATATTATCTCAGCATCACAACAAACATGAGGAGACTGGCATACTCACCAGTAACCTAAGAGCTTAGCTCTCATCTGTATTGTGACCAGAACTACTCAGTAAATACCCCTGTGGCCTTCCATACTAAGCCACCAGCTACCTTTGATGGTTCAAGGGCACCCAAGTGCTGGTATGTAGCATGCTCAAGTTTTTACGTGGATCTGTGGACACTTAAGAAAAATAAATGGGCAACCTGGTAAGTTTCAAAAGCTAAATAACCTGAATTTTTAAGTTTTGATAACACTTCCTTTTAAATTTTGTGTTAAAATGTCCTTTAAATATAAATAAGACTTAAAATTTTTAGTTTTGCTACCATTTTTAGGCAAAATAAATATCTGGCAATTCTGTGTCAGTCCACCAACTTTTTTCAATTTCTCCATAAAATGCACAAATCCAGACTCCCCTCTGACGGCCCTCTCAGTCCTACAACCTCACCTTTCACTGCAAAGAGAGCCTCGGCCTCTTTACTGCTGCTGAGGTGAGCATCTGAAAAGGACTTCCAGTCAACTCCCTCGTCTCTAGGTGTTCATCGGGGTCACAGGAGTTCTTAATCTAGTCTTTTTTTTTTTTAATTGATCTATAATTGACATATAACATTATATTAGTTTAGGTGTACAGCATGGTGATTCGATTTATCAGTGGACTCTCTGTTAACCAGAACTCAGCAACCAGCCCTATCAAACAACCAGCAAAAAAATTTCAACACTAAATCCAATTTTTGCCGGTGGCTTGAGATTTTTGCCGGTTGCTTGAGAGTCCTGGTTGCTTGAGTTCCAGTTAACAGAGAGTCTGCTTACATTTATGCCGCATCTACCAATCCCCATGGGTTCTGGTTAACTGAGAGTGTGTATATAGTTGACCCTTGATAACATGAGTTTAAACTGCACAGGTCCATTTGTACATGGATTTTTTTTTAACAGATATGTACAATACCATAAATGTGTTTTCCCTTATGATTTTCTTAATAACATTTTCTTCTCTCTAGCTTACTTTATTGTAGAATACAGTATATAACACATATAATATACAAAATATGTGTTTATCAATTGTTTATGTTATTAGTAAGGCTTTAGTCAACAGTAGCTATTTAGAAGTTAAGTTTTGGGGGAGTCAAAAGTGATACATGGATTTTCAACTGCAGGGGTATTGCTGACACCTATAACACCTCCACATTGTTCAGGGCCAGCTGTATATTGTGAAATGGTCATTACAACAAGTTAGTTAATATCCATCCCCTACATAGTTTTATAAACATACACACACACACACACACATACACATAAATTTTTTTTTTAAGATGACCTACTATAGTCTTGAATGCTTTAACAACGTCTTAGAGATACAAGGCTGGACAATTAAGCTCTCAAACTCATCCTAGAAATAATGCTACATACTTCAACTGCTGAATATCATTACGGTCACCTTCAAAGTACCCCCCTTGGGAAGCTATGCACTGACGCCAGCAACTAGTCTACCCTTCTAAGCAATTTTACAACTCTTCTTCTGGAATAGCCATCAGAGCTGTTGTCGTAGGTCTGACCATTAACTTTGAGAAAAAGAGTCCCAAAATTGCTTTGAAGGGTGGACTAGGCACTGGCGTAGGTACATAGCTTCCCAAGGGGAGTACTTTGAAGGTGACCGTGGTGACATTCAGCAATGAGGTATGCAGCACTTTTTCTAGGATGAGTTTGTGAACTTACTTGTGAGACCTCATATGTCTGTGCCTCCCAAATAAATATATATGTACAACTATTACCACTCCCCTAAACTCAGACGTAAATTTCCAGTTGTTTCTGAGCAGTCACCAAGATGTCTCATTGGCACCTCCCAGCCAGTGCAAATCCATGAAACTCCTCCTGCCCCTGTGCATCTCTTTTTGACTCAGACGTCCCTCAGTAAATGGCGCCACCAAGTACCAAGTCACTAGTAAGACACCTGGAGGTCATCCCATACTCTTCCTCGACCACCTCTCATTTAATTACATAGAAAGTTGTCAATTCTAGCTGCCAAAATACAACTAGAGTTTGTTTCCTGCTATCCATTTTTATCTGCCTTTCAAATCTCATCTTCAGGTTTGCAGTTGTACTTATGTTTCCTAGTCGCTCATCAAATATTTATTGAACTTTTATTATATACCAACTAATATGCTAGATGCTAGGGAACTTGTGGCTTAAAAAAGCATAAACATACAACCCCTGTCCTTGCAAAGCTGATAGTTAAGTGTAAAAAGAATAAAGTGTCAGATATGGTGCAAAACAGGGAAACTGTCAATTGTTTGTCTACCTTGTAGCCAGAGAGTACTTTTTCAAAAGCAAATCTGTTATCTTAAAATCCTTCAGCTGTTTCCAACATCTGTGACATCCCAGTGCTGTGTAAGGCTCTTGGGCTATGTCAATTCCTGCCTGTAACTCCAGTTTCATCACTTGCCTCCCATCTTCCACATGCATCCTATTCGTCCATCACGCCCAACTACGTACTTGTAGTGACCTGGGTTTTGCCATGTGCACGCTGTCTGGTCTCCTGCCTCACTGATGCTCAGTGAGCACCTATGGCATGCCAGGCATTTCACCTAGATTATCTCATTTAATCCTCACAACAATCCTGTGGGGTTGATAGTTATCACCCTCATTTACAAATGAGGAAATTGAGACTAGGAAAGACCAAGATAACTCGCTCAAACTGGCAGAGCCTGAAAGTGAACAGATATGTTCAAATGTTTAAATCTCAGTCATAACTAGATCACCTCTCTTCTCTTGTCAACTTGATAAACTCCCACACATGCTTCAGGCTTCAGTTCAAACGTGACTTTGTTTAGAAAGCCCTTATGCCTGCCTAGGCAATATCAGATAGTTCTTTTGTGCTTCTCTGATGCCTTGAACTTCTATTACAGCCCTTATTACCTTGGGCCACTCCTTCCCCATTTGTTTGCTCATCAGTCTCCCCTAAGATCCCAGGAGCAACTAACTGCTCAGTGATCTTGGGCTACTCATCTAAAATCTCCATATAGAACTCTCTGCTGGCATGTGATTGGCACTTAATAAACAGGTGCTGAATGGATTAATGAATGGTTATCAACCTCTTCCTCAAGGTTGAAAAAGAAACCCTTGGGACATAATTTATCATCTATATATCTTAACACAGTCATGTCAGGACATTGCAACCTTAAAAAAAATAAAAGTATAATAGCACCATGGCAATGCGATAACAGAGCCTCAAAATCCAGACTGCAGGAGATGAGGTCACACTTCCAAAAGCCATACTTCAGGAACTAAATAGTCTAAATAGGCAATGTGTCATCAAGAGTGACCTCCAACCAAGATCTACCATTTCATGCCCAAATATAAGAGATGGTGTCAAAAAAAGAAAAAGGTGACCAGACCTGCAACCAAAAGCTATTTTATTCTGGGGTAACTGAACCCAATCCACTGGGGGTTAAGGGAAATCCTGGGAACAATACCTCAGAAATAAAAGTGAAAAGGCTAAGGTAAAGGAGATGCATTTACATGACTTATACATTTAACAACTGATATGCAAATCATATGTAAATGACTTACCCATGAATCACAATATGACTTCTTACTCAACAGTTCCACTGCATTTACACAGTATCAGAAATTCAGCACACCAGTGATAACACATAGGCTCTCTTTGTACCTGGGCTGCAAAATGCAAACAGTCTCTTTATAGGAGCATCTTGATCAGTGAAAGGCTCTGGATACCTGATGAGAACCAAGGATGCTCTCCCAGAAAAACGACAGAAACACACAACTTCGCCTATACATGGCAGAGGCCCTCGGGCCCTCTCCTAAAGTCCACCCAATGACCTTGATGCATGGGCCCACACTGCAAAACACCTGAACTAAACTGTCTCCAAAGGGTTTGGGCTAGAGAAGGTTAAAGAAAAGGAATGACAGTGCTGGGGTTAAATGGCATTTGTTTCTGTGACCAATCACAGTCGCTCTGTGGTCAAGGTCCTGGAGCAAATACCAGTCTCCGGAACAGTCCAGTTCTGAGGTCTTATTCCACGCCTGATTAGATAACCGGCAATCTGGACTGAGGGATGGTGAGGGCCAAAGAAAAAGGAAACTGTCTGCTTCTACCTCCATATGCAAATGCAGCCATAAACACATCTGTCCAAACTAACTGCAGGCCAACTTCCCAATCCTCCTCAGAGCACTCACCACTGTCTCCCCTTGAGAGCCAGCTTGTTGATCCCAAACCACATACAACTTCAAGAGCTAGTTGACTAGCAGGTTTGTAAAAGGGTAAGCCTGGTGAGAGATTATACTTGACATCACAGGTAGCAGCCTTACAAGCACACAGTACTTGGAACAAATTGTTGGGGTCCAAACACAGTTGTAGATGCCGGCTCCTACGGCTGCCTCTGTGCACTGCCAAGGGGGTACAGAACCTTGCACCATCCATACTCAAAATGGTTACTCAAATGTCTGTGAAAGCAGAAAAAAGAGAGAGGAAGGGGAGTACAAGGCAAGAGTGAGGGAGGGAGTCAAGGGGTCCAGGAGTCCAAAGAGGTCTGTTCTCATTTAGTTTTGTTCTCCCTACATCCTTTCTGAGGAGGACAGATCTAAGCTAGTTAAAACAACAGATGCATGTAATTTTCACCAATGTTCAGACTAGGAGATGAAAGCCCAGAGAGGTTAAGTAATTTGGATCAGATCACACAGCATATGGGAGTGGGAGAAAGGAGACAAGAACCTAGTTCTGTGATTTCCAGAGATGTGTCCTAAGCACTTTAATGCATGACTGTCCTCAGCACCACTGCTGCTTCAGCCTCCAACCTCATCCTCTCTTCCATATACACACAGGGTACCCAACCTATTCCAGAAGTCTAGGCCCTGTCCAGTCTTCCGTCTCTGAGAGAAAGGAGACCAAGCCCTATGGCCGAAAAGAGAGGCCTCCAAACCAAGGGCCAAGATATTCTAGAAGGACTATAGGTCTCTCCCTGTACACAGGGGCTGGGGTTAGAGCTTACAAACACGGCCTCCTTAGATCCCCCCATCCACACTCCCAGTGGCTCAAGCTCCTTGTTTGGAAAAATGTACAGAAAAATAAAT
The DNA here is from genome assembly GCA_004026885.1 of Lyroderma lyra. Classification (NCBI taxonomy): domain Eukaryota; kingdom Metazoa; phylum Chordata; class Mammalia; order Chiroptera; family Megadermatidae; genus Lyroderma; species Lyroderma lyra. Next base: position 156,827 of record PVJL010000989.1, on the reverse strand, counting down.
TTCAAATTGCAAGCTGTATCTCAGGAACGCCCTCTAGCGTACCTATGGGGTCCACATGACACAGCACCCTGGCACCATTCCTAAGAGGTGCCCAGACCCGCACTTCCATTGGGGCATCAGAGGAGCAGTGGGAGGGGACAGCAGCATCTGCCATTCAGAGACAAACGCCTCACCAATCCCAAAGCCTACATCTGCTGCCGAACCAGAGGCAGTCTCTGCTCCTAAGCCCATCCAGCCTGCATGACCCCACCCATTCCTTACACAACAGGCGGAGGGAAAGAGGGTCACACAGAAGCCGATAAGGAAGTGTGGAGATGGCACGAATGGATTAAGAAAGTACCGTAATGCTGGGAAGAGGCAGAGGGAGAAGTGAGAGAGAAGAAAGGCAAGGGGTGACTAAAAAGAGACAGGATAAAGAGAAAGGAAAAGCAAGGCAAGGCTAAAGAAAAAGACAGACCTGTAAGTCTGCCCAGACAAAAAGCTACAGATCACCCAGCAACTCAACCCTTCAGGCTTCTGGGCACATGAAAATGACCAGTGCGTTGTGTCAGGCCGGCCCTCCCCCCTCTCCTGGGTCCTCATGCTCACATCACTTCCCTCCACTCTGACACAGCCCCTGGATGCTCAGGAGTGGTGAGCTGAGGGACAGGAGGGGACAGACAGAAAAGTGAACCAAAGGCAGAACTTGCCAAGCGAAGCCACTTACGCACAGTGCGGCCGGCAGCATTTCCATCCTACCTTTGCTGTCGCCATGTCAGCCGGCTCCATGATCTCTGCTTGGCCTAAGGAGCAGCAGCGCGATCCAGAGAGAAAAGGCAGAGTCACAAACGTCCACCCGGAAGAACAAACCACCCCTCTGGAAGGTCAGGGAGAATAAAAGACTCAGTTCTACTCTCTGCCCCCTGGAACCTCCTGTGTTGGGGGAGAGAGAAGAGCCTTTCGGGGGTCCCGTCTGTGTTCCACGGGTGCCGGCAGAGGGCGTCTCCCCGCCGGGCACTTCTTCCCAGGAGGCAATGTAGGGTTCGCCAGGGCGCCCCCTACTGGGGGAGAGCGCAGAGGTGAAGGCCCTACCCTCCCATCACCCCGCCAACTGGATCCCCACCGGTCAGGAGGAGGGGAGCATGTGCAAGAGGCCAACTGAGCAAGTGCTGAGAGGGCAGGAAGGGAGAAAGCTAAGGGCTGGTGGGGGGCAGTTGTGAGAACCTCAGGAGGGTGCAGGTACTCAGACAGAAGCAGGAAGTGCTGTGCAAGGAGGTGCCGGAGCCATAGAGCTGGAAAGGTGAAGGATGCGGAGAGAGGAATTCGCCCGTGAAGCCACTCACCTTGCAATACCATTCAGACTGACTGAGGCCTACACAGGAGCCAGGAGCGGGCGGCTCACACCGCCACTCCACTCTAAGAGACTCACAGCCTCTGTGTGAAGGTACATGAGAGCAGCCGGCAGCCCGGCTGCATCTGCAGAGGCCCCTGGCTCTCACGGAGCACCCTGATTGGAGGAACAGGATGACTTCATCCGGCCCCATTCATCACTCTAGGTTTCCTGCCCAGCAGGGACAGGCCGCCGTCGCTGGCCGTGACTACAGCTTCCTCTCCGGCCGCTTTACTCATGCAGCCTGGAGTAGGCTGTGTGGTCCCGGCAGCCGGGGAAACGGGATCAGAGTTCCCCAGGCCCTAGAGGGAGAGGGGAACGGGCTGCTCACAGTTCTACCTTAAAACACAGTGCGTATGTCCACTGTGAGCGCTTGCTGGGGCCGCCGCCAGCGTCAATGCAGGAGAGCAACTCCCCTCCTTGAAACCAGCAGAGAAACGAGGTTGTGTGCTCTGCTGATCCACTTATCTTCCTGCCAGAGAGTTAAACCAAACACATTCCAGTCTTTAGAGAGACTTCTCCCAGTCCGAGAGAGAGTAACCTATGGAAAAGCAGACCCATGTCGTCAGGCATCCCTAAGAATATAACTCCTTCCTAGCATTTTCCCTGTTAGCTCCAGCTCCACAAGCTCACTGCAGGTGCTACCCTGGGCTACCTGTTAGGGACACTGATTCCTTCATGCCTATGGCTTCAGACCCACAAAATGTTACAGGTGATTGGGACCTTAAGGCTTCGGCTCCATTTCACAGATGAGGAAACTAAGGCCCAGAGAAAAGCAAAAAGGCCAAAGAAAGGTCTCCCAGCATGCTTCCCAATTTTATATGGGCTTTTATCTCAGAAATGGTGGGCTCCTGAGAAAAATGATGCCCCCTTACCCCCTCCCTCCTCCCCACCCCCACTTTCAATCCAGCTCCTAGACTCTAGCAGAGAAACACATAAAAAGCAAAGGTTAAACTGATTACAATATAGGAGAATTAAAAAAGAAGGCAGTGATAATGTGCTGAGTCATCCAGTCCCACCTACATTTCCCCTTGTTCTGTTCTGCTATCCTGCTTCTCTTCTAGCCTGACTTCATAAGGACACTGCACACTCCGGTAGACCAACACTGACCAGGAAAGAGTTTTCCCAAACAATAACATCACCACCAATTCTACCAGTTTATTTTACCAGTCTCCGTGCGTCTGGTTTAATGACAGGAATAACAGAACAACTCTTGTGTGTACAGTGCTCCATAATTTACAGTGCATTTGAAATTTATTACCTCATTTGATACATACAGGAACCCTGTGAGGTACTGTTTTTCCTATTTCAAAAATAATTAAACTGAGAGTCAGAGATTTTAAGTGACTCGCCCAAGGTCCCATAGCCAACCTAGTACAACTGGAACTTGAACCTGTGTGCACTGACTTCCGAATCCTTTTCCATTAAATATCATACCACAAAATTTCCCACTACTTCAGTTTTGCCCCATCAATTTGTCTCCAACTCCTGCTCCTCATTATTATATACACAGAGACTATATTATCTCAATTAATTTGACATTTCCTTTTGGGAATACCCCCTTTTTTAAAGATGGCAAATTATATAAAAATACATTATCAAATATTAGGGAGAAAGTTTTGGGCTCACCCAGAGGTTAGTGCCTACACTTAACAAATTTCCTGTGTCCAGTGGAAACTGTTTTTAAAAAGAATCATCAAAGATTCACTCATGTTCACTTTATTTAGGGAGAAAAGTAGACCAAGACACCTGACCAAATTGGCCAACTCTCATGATTAAAATTAAGGGGGGAAAAGATATGTGCCCCAGTTCCTGAAGGTACATTAATTTCCAGCCATCATAAACATGGAATATACCAATTCTCCTGCTCCTATCCCATCTTACGCTATTAGCACAAGAGGTCCCAAGTTCCATAAACCCATGTAAGAAAGGACAAGGATGAGAGTAACGGAGTATCATTTAGGCCAATGGACTGGTTTTCTTTTATTCACTGTCTGGTTTCTGTAAGCCCTAGACTATGGTCACAGATGCAGTCAACTAGGAAAGAGTAAGAGGCTTTGCTAGTGCTGCAGCAGAGGTAGTCATCACACACCACCCACCCCCCAAAAAGGAAGGGGACCATGCCAGTTCCACGCATCTCCTCTGCTTGGAGGCTGTAACATTCCTTCTGGCTATCGCTGTGGCCTGCAGTGAGTCCTCTCTGTTCTTGGGCTGCCAGTCAAATAGACAACCAGATGGAGAGCAGAAGGCTAGTACCCACGAATGAGGATGTTCTGTTTCATCAAAATCACACAGAAATCAGACCCACGTTAGTGGGACTCCATCCAGTCTCCCAAGTGACCAAACCCCCTTACCTATTCAGTTCTTAAATGCATCCAACTGCCTCGCAGCCCCGGATGGTGAACAGAGAGGCCGGCTTTTAGGAGCGCTGTTCAGCCAGAAGCACCCATATCTATTTTACAATTTGCAGGTCTTGAACTCAAAGCAGCAGGAAGAATGCTGTTAGCTACAGAAAAGACAACCTAGAACATGGGGCAGGGTGGGAGGTGCTAGGCTTTAATGAGAAGAGGGAAGAAATATGTCTAGAGACAATTTGGGACGACAAAAAAGAGAATGACACGAAAAGGGAAAAGGGAAAGATCATGTGATCCAGAGTATGCAATTAAGAAGACATTGAATGGCACTTCTGCTACTTGCTTGAAAGGGATCGATATAAATAATTCTGTGTAGGATAAATAACTCTTCTATTCTATGCATTTGCTTTGCAAACTAGAGACTAGAAACTCTCTTTTCTGTAACTTCAGCTCATTCCATCTTGCCTGACAATTAGTGAGAAGATAGATAAATAGATAGACCTCTTTATAATTTTCTCTCCAGGGCACTTATTTGTACTAATTACTTTACCCTAGGTATTATGTTCTTTTTAATCGCTGTATTTATGAGGGCTGTCCAGAAAGTATCCAGCTATGGAATATGAAAAATAGGCATTTATGGCTGGATTTCTTCCAGACAGCCCTTGGATGTATCAAGTTAAGGATGGTGGTGGTGGGGGGGAAACTTCAGAGAGGCTAGAATGAGTTTTGTCAGGGGATGATTAAGATGTGGTGGGACATACAGGCACCCCGTTCCCTAAAGACAGCTCACAGGCCAGCTACTGCACCTGCTTCTTTAGGAAAAGCCTCCTGTATGGCAGCTGCCTTTTGGTAGGAGGGGCTGCCAGCAAACCAAATGAAGCAGTTTCAACCCCTGGTCAGGTCAACTTCCCTTGCTGCACTATGGGATATGTAGTCCTTTGAGTAAAGGGTAGTGGTACAGCCATATTTGCATTGCTTGCAAAATATTCAGCTTGATAGTTCAGCCTGTCTTGAGACTACAAGTATGGATCAGATGTCTTTGCCAAAGGGTGAAATTTCTTTTCTCTATAGTCTGAGTACTGACTATAAACTACAAAGATAACAATGAAACAGAAAGATACTCGCAGAACTACAAGAGACTAGAAATATGATAGATTTTGAGAGGTCACTTGACATCTCTGTATACAGGAAACGGCAGCTTTTCTTGAGAGGAGAGACAGAAAAAGAAAGAGGAAGGGAAAAAGAAAGGGAGAGTGAAGGAGAGAAAGAGCAGTGTGTGTGTGTCTGAGTGTTTGAGAGGTGACCTCTCATCTCTTTTGCTTATTAACCATCAACCTTTTAGAGGCAGGTGAGCATAAAGAACATGCCTCTCAAGCCAGTCTGCTTAGGTTTGAATTCTGACTCAACCTGTCCCCCATCTGTGTGGCCTTAGGCAAGTTAGCCTCTCTGTGCCCCCTTTTCTTCATTTGTAAGACAGGGATGATGATCTTCCTCAGCTCAGAGGCTGCTATGAAGATTAAACAAGATAACATACATGAAGGGCTGAGAATTGTGTCTGGCACAATTAAATAAAACTACATAAATGTTAGGGGTGTGTGTATGTGTGTGTGTGTGTGTGTGTGTGTGTGTGTGTGTTTTAATTCAATGGTTCACCTCCTATCTTCCCCTATCCATGTGATATAACCTACCCCTGCATGAAATTTTAAGATCCCTACAGAGCTGGTAATGATGGAGGTAGGCTGGACAGAAAACAAACCCACCTGCTTTTTAGGTGAATAAAGACATTAAAACAGCAAAGAAAGACTATCATTAGAAGGGGAAAAGCAGAAAAGGAATAAGGAAAAGAACTACAATAGGAGATACTTTCAGATAATGCTGAATGATAACGGACATGAATGGGGACATGTAGGGGAATTTGGGGGAAAAGTCATCAAAGAACAATACAAGAGTCCAAAATGAACACAAAGAAGGGAAAGAAAGATTCACAAAGAAAGTTGGGCAAAGTGATCATGTAGGAAGTGGGAGGAGAAAGGAGACTAAGTAATTATAAACTTGAAATGGAAATTTTCACGAGAGGATTTGACTAAAGCGTCTGAGAGAGGCTATAGATGGACAAAAACTACCCAGCATGAGATGGCAGAAACTAGAGAGATGGCAATGAACACTACAGAGTTCAAGTCTGATGATCTTGCAAAGCTGAACTGCTCTCTGGAGAAGTCGGGGGTTATGGGAGGGCTGGGGTGGATGGTTTCTCAAGTAGGACAAGGAGGGAGTGAGATGGGTGGTAAGGATTAAGGTTCAGCTCTAGGAGGAAAGGAAATAGCTCTGGGGACTAGTCACCCATAGTTCTGCACACTCCAGCTCAGAGGGAGATGTCAGGAGGAGGGAGGAAGGGCTGTTCCAGTGCAAGTCCCAGCTGGCTGGCTAAAGGGACAGTGCAGGGAGGCAGCCTCCCATGGCGGCTCACTGAAGGGAGCTCACACCTGTGCTGGACTCTGCTGACCTTTGCTGGTGTCAGTGCAGTTTCACGTCGGAGAACCTCGGAGCAAAAACAGGTAGGCAAAGGGGAGACCCTCCTCTCTTAGCTGCTAGCAATTTCTGAGACCTCCCAAGCAACAGGAATGCTAATGACATTAATGTTACCTCAACACCAGCCTCTGGACCTGCACAGGGCAGAGTAGCAGAGTGGTTAGAGTTAAATTGCCTGGATTCAAATTCCAGCCCATCATTCAATAGCTGTGATCTCACCTAAGTTATGAAACCTCTCTAAGCCTCAGTTTTGTTAACTATAAAATGGAGGTAATAGCACAGTAGACTCTCAGCTAACTGGCACCCATGGGGATGGGTAGATGCCAGATAAAGGTAAGCAGACTCTCCGTTAACCGGATCTCAAGCAACCGGCAAGTCGCTCGAGAGTGCGGATGCTTGAGTTCTGGTTAACGGAGCGTCTACGGTGATACTATTTCAGAGGCAAATGGTAAACTTTAAATGAGAGCACAGTGACTGACACATAATAGGTACATTCAATAAATGTTAACCAAAATAATGTTGTCTTTACAATTACTGTCTGAAGGGCACTCAGAAGGTTAGGAACACGGGGAATTCCAGGCATTCCCCCAAACCTCCAGGCCACCTGTGCTCAGTGCCAATGCAAAGTTGGCACTTGTCTGGTTCCACAAGTCCTTCCCTGACCTGCCATCTCCAGGCCCAATCACACTAACTCCAGCCAGCATTCCCTGTACTATGCTCTCTACTTTGTGCAAGTGCTTCAAACACGGAAAGGGTTCTAACTGCACAGAGCAGGCCATTTGCCCGCTCCCTGCCCTGGAGGCTCACCCCTGTGCCAGGCTGCAGAGGCTTTCCTAGCCTTTCACCAAGGGTTCAGGGTGAGGGTGTATGGGAAGGCACACGATTAACTGAGCAGGGCGTCAGCAGGGAGAGGAGGGGGGGAAAGGCCAATGGCACTGCCTGACACCTTTACGGTGTGGGTAAATGGGAGCCACACACATTTCCAGGGTACAAGCAACACTAGCAGACTGTGCATGCCAGCGCTGATAGGAGAGTCAGGATGGAAGATGTAGCAGCTGCCCGCATGCCACTGGGACATCACTGGACACAGGCCACTGAGAGATGCTCTAGTGATTACTGCTGAGGCTGAGAAAAAGCAAGATGAGGTGACAGCCTATAGGCACAGATCCCCAGACAGTCCCTGAGCAGCAGTGGGCTCAGGGACTCCTGCCGCCGGAGAGGGTTTCACTGCCCGCAGGTCAGGGGGAAGTAAATGGGAACTGAGGGAAAGTCTCCACATTGGGAGCGCTGTCCCTCAGCCATCAGCTTTCTTCTAGGGAACGAATTTGAGAGATGCAGGGACAGATCTTGGCCAGTTCTCAGACCAGGGGCTGGGGAGGATACAAAGTCGGCAACACATAAAGGAAAATGTGGAGGAGAATGCTTCCAAAGCCCACTACCCTCTCTCCAGACTGTCCTCAGATTTTTTTCCGAAGGACCCTGGATCCAGTGTGGCACATATATCCAGAAAACAGCTCAACAAGCTACGGAAGCTGGGTGGGGCGGGAAAGAAATGAACCAAGGAAAACGCCACGTCAGTGTTCAAGGAAAAAGTCATAGGCCCCGAGAAATCTGACTAGAGGATCTAAAATAAACTTGTCCAATCTGTGGCCCACAGGCTGCACGTGGCCCAGGACGGCTTTGAACGCGGCCCAACACAAATTCATAAACCTTCTTAAAACATTACAAAAATTATGCACGGACCTTTTTTTAGCTCATCAGCCACTGTTAGTGTTAGTGTATTTTATGTGTGGCCCAAGACAGTTCTTCTTCTTCCAAAGTGGCCCAGGGAAGCCAAAAGATTGGACACCCTTGATCTAAAAAGAACACAAAAACCTATTTGCATAGCATCTCTCACCAGCAAGTCTTCCTTTTCATGGGCAGTTCCCTTCTCCTCCGGTCCTCTTTTCCTAAGAGGTGGGAGCTGTCGTGCCCAGCAGGCACCCCTGCCCCCACAAGTTGGAGTGGGGTCCAGGCCACCTTTGCCTTCTGCGTGCTGACTCAGGACAGAGCTCACTCCTGAGGAGGGATCCTGGCAAAGCCACAGCCAGCTGGGGACGCTCGTCAGCCCAGAGGAGAAAGCAGGAAGGTGAAGAACTTTTGCAGGCCATGCAGACGCCTCAACGGGCTTCACATGGTACCTGCAGCAGGTAAGAGCAACATTTCTGTTCTGTGGTTTAGGCAAAACAGTGAAACTGAAGGAAAGCCTCAGAAAGAAAACATGTCAAAGATGTACTAGAACCTTCCTACTTGTCAAAATCCTAAAGTGTTTCTCAAAATCAACAAGGCACTGGAAATATACTTTCCAAAGAGTGTTAAAAGGCATATTTAACTGGATCATTCAGAATCACTGGGGTCTATTCTATCCTTGTCAATTTGTTTCCTGTTCCGTCTGGTTGTGAAGCTTTCCAAGAGGTGATCTCCATTCATAGACTCATTGATACACCTCCATAGTGGGCTTCAATTCCAGTAAGTTGGTAAAGAAAGAGCCATCAGATAGAAGGAAAAGCAGCTTCCGCCATGGGCCTCATGTGCCCCATGAGCCACATGTGCCCTCTCTCAAGGGGGTGTCATAAGCGTTACAAATCAAAATGAGTTCTGGGGTGATTATCAGCTCTGCCACTTACAAGAAATATGGCAGTGGATGATCCAAGTCTCCATTTCCTTACCTAGAGAATGGGTAGAACAGTAACATCCCTTAGAGGGTTGCTATATGGCTAAGTAAGATAGCACAGTCTTAAACATATAATAAGCTCTCAAAATAGCAGCTGTTCTCAATAATAATAAATAATACCACAGAAATTTTACTGTACCCACAAACAATGTACACAAACACTCTGTGTTGTCTTTGCAGTAAGTAGCTTCCTATAATTACAGATTTCTTTACTGAAAGAGACCCCAATTACTATCTTTAGCAAACTTCCCTTTCTGGATGTTATTCATAGAAAGGCAGATAACCACTTGATGTAGGTGCTGAAGAAGAAATTCATGAATTAGGAAGGAGTAGAGTATTTGACCCCTTCAATCCCTTCTTAAGGGCTCCTTAATCTACGTTCTATACCCTTATTTGTAAGGATAATGATGTGAACAAAGTTCCAGCCAGCTAAGAATCTACCCACTGTGTAAGATTCCCAGAAAAGGAAACAAGTAATAGTTCAGTTTTACTTCTAGAGGGAAAGCAGGGGAGCAGTGAAATTGTTCACCTTATGAGTCCCAATGCAAGTCTGTTTGCAGCTAAGTTAATACACTAAGTTTCAAAAGTCCAACCCTGAATTCTACTCACTAACTCACCCATCATGCTCACACAAAGAATGACACAAGGGAGTCCCTCTGTGTGTGTGTGTGTGTGTGTGTGTGTGTGTGTGTGTGTAGTAGAGGGGAAGGGAAGGACATACTGGGACATTCTCCTCGCTCAGCCCCTCTCCTAGCCCAGGACCATTCTGAACCAGGTGACAATGGACTTCTCTTCTTGTTAATTGAAGAGTTTTAGCTCAGATAGCCAAGGAATGGCAAAGAGGGAGGGAGCCCAGCAGTTAACAGCCTGTCACCCACATGCCAAGGATAAGAAGAAAAGCAGCACTGAGCAACCCAGAAAGTTGGTGACAGACAAGGTGACATGATTAATTTAATTATACATGCCCACCTCACCCACCTTTCTCTTTGATGCAGAACAATGATTCTTGGGCTTGCAGAGGACACAAGGAGAAAAGAGAAGCTAGGCACTGATCCAGTATGCCCAAGTGAGGGGTAAAAAGACACCAAGGATCTACCAGAGGCTCCCAAAACTGATGTCACAGCCCAGGCATGGGACATTCAGGCCCTCCCTGTCCCAGCCCAATTAAATTGTATGCCTGATGCTAGCTAGAGCAGGAGTAGCAAGTTTCTCAAAGTGTGGTCCAATACCACCTGAGTCAGCATCACTTGGGATATATGTTAACTGTGCCAACTCCTAGACCTACCCCAGTCCATATGACTCTGCACTGAAGAGGTGCTCAGGAATCTGCATCCTGAATGAGCTCTGTGTGTGACTCTGACCCCATGGAAAGGCTGAAGAAGAGTGCCTTAGAACCCTGGTCTCCAAGGGGGCTGCTCATTGTCATGGGGACATGAGAACTTACCCATGGGAGTAAAGGAAGAAAATAATAAAATTTAGTCTTTTTATATCACCCTTTGGAAATTTTTCTGCTTAATTATATAATACACTAAATATTTAGTACAGTAGTGCATGTAAATGACTGATATAAATACACTTATACATTATATTGGTGGTATGTGAGCAAAAAGTTTTTCCTGACAGCTTGGTTTGCAACCAAGCTGGAGCATCAGTGACTTCTGGTGCAACGACTTCTTCACCACCTAGATGGGAAAGCAGCAAGTGGTCTCTGCCAACAGCTGCACTGAGCTCACATAGCATCAGGGACATGTTGAAAATAGAACCTGCCTCCAACTGCCTCTCCGCCCTGGACTAAGAGGGAGCAGAGCATGCAGTGCCAAGCAGCGAGCCTGTGGTGGGCTCTCTGCTTGAGCCCCCGAGTCACTAGTTCCCGTCCCTTCCTCACCTTGGCCAGGAGGAGGATGGGATTGCTCCCAACAGGAAGTAAAGAAGCCAAGAAATAAAACTTACCAACTGCCCTGCCAGTTGTCCAAATCTAAATCTCAGCTACGGCATCAGCAGAGCTAGTTTGCTGAGCTATAATTAATAACCCCTTTCTCAGGCCTAAAAGGGAAATGCAGCAGTAAGAGAAACACAGAGCAGGTGATGGTTACACCTGCAGACAGTTCTGCTGACAGCAACAAAAGCAGCCAGGACTGCCAGAAAGGAGCTACAAACTGGGGCTGTGGGGAGGGAGGGGAAGGCAGAAGCCCCACTTGCTTCTCTGCCCTGCTACCAAAAGCCAGAGCTTAGCCTAGACCTAAAATACGGTTCTTCTCTTTCCCTTCCGGACGCCATGCATGCTGCCTTCCATAGACCATGCAATCAACTAAGCATCTGTGTGTGCGAATTAGAGCAAGGAGACCACATGAGGGGCAGTCACAGAGCAAACCAATTCCATTAACAACATGAGAATGTCACAGAGATTAATAGGGGTATAAGGGCTAGTCAGTGGCCCTCGATTGGGGGCGTAGTCACAGAATTCCATGGTCACAGAATGTTAGAGCTAGCCAAAAGCATTAGAGAATTATTCATGTGTTCATTTACTCATTTGACAAAGATTTACTGAGCACATACTATGTGCCAAGCTCTGTACCAAGTACACACTGGGTACACAACAGTAAATAAAACAAAGACGGTCCCTGCTCTCAGTCTCATGAAGTGTAGGGAGTAGTGAGGGAGACCGACAACCAAGTTAGCAAATAGACATGGGATTGGTGCTAAGACGTAAGCTGGGAAGCGAGGACTGGAATTTTACACAACTAGGAGTCATCGAACATCAGCTCTCACGGACTCTTGTTCATGGCTCCCCTACCAGGTTCTCTGACCTACAATTCTCCAGGAGTTCAAACATACCTCCCACCACCTCACAGGCTTAGCCCAAGACTACTGTGTGCTGACAATAATAATGAAAGTTGCCATTTACTGAGGCCAGACATAGTGCTCAACGCTTTTCCCTCCCACTTTACAACCTCTGAAAAGTAGAATGATTTCCCTTTTTACAGGCAGGAAGCACACTCAGGGAGGACAAAATGATTTGGGGAAAGCAGCACAGCCACCCAGTGGTAGATCCACTTGGAACTAAGGGCATTCGGTCATCCAAGCGTTCCTAAATTCCGTATGACAACTGCAGAGAGAATCCTGTCTCTGCTACCAGCCCATAGCACAGGATCAGAGGGTCTCCGACTCCACCATCATCTGCCAGGTGTCTGCTGTGTGCCAGGCACAACATCAGGTAATCAGCAGCTGAGCAGTCATCGCATCAGCCGGAGGGCTCAGTCTCTGCTCATCACCCTTCAAACTTCTGCCATGAGAACACCCCTGGGGAGGAAACTCCTGTCAATCGATGGCTAAACAGCCTACGCTTATGCATACACACAACGTGTGTGTGTGTGTGTGCATGCGCGTGCGAGCGCGCGCACGCGTGTGTGTGTGTGCGTGTGTGCGCATGCGCGCGTGTGTGCGCGTGTGCATGCGTGTGTGCGCGTGTGCATGCGTGTGTGCATGTGTGCATGCGTGCGTGTGTGTGTGTGTGTGCGTGTGTGTGCGTGTGTGCGTGTGCGTGCGTGTGGGTCCGTGTGCGTGCCTGTGTGCATGTGTGCGTGTGTGTGTAGATGAGAGAGAATCACGAGGAAATCACCACCTAGGCCTAGCCCCTACCTACCTTTGAAACCCACTTACCCTCTCACGACCTTTCTTCCTTTTCTCTCCTCACTCCATTGGTCCCAGCTTGCCTTTCTGTTACTGCTGTGTTTCTCTTCACTAAATAAATAAATAACACGGCCTGCATTTGAGTTTCTGAGCCTCTCTCTCTCCAGCGCCTGCCAGCCTCCCAATTTAAGTCTGATCCTAGGGGCTGGAACCTCTCCCCCCTCCAGGGCACCACCTCCCCTCTGCTTTCACGAAGGCAAGGAGCCCCCGCCCCCGTCCTGCCAGGTACAAGCCCCAAGTCAGGAAAAAGCATCCGGTACAGGTATGTGCTCAGACCCCCTCCCCCGCCGCAGCCTGCTCAGGCAGCTCGGGAGTCAGAACAAGTCCAGAAGGAGTGGATCTAAGGAATCAGCACCCCAAATGCCTCACTCGTAGGTCCCTACCACTGGGAGGGAAATATCAGCACCCCCAAAGATACCAGGGCACCCTAAATCATGTAGAATACACCATTCTCTACAGCACCTTTCTCTTGGGACCTTTAAGTTCTTTAACAACTGAGGTAGTTTACCAAGAGGAAAAGAATGATCCTGGACAGTTATGAAGAACCCAGAGAGCCAAATAACCTCCCCCGGAGATGCACAGTGACATCTAGCCAAGCACTCCATCCCCACCAAAGGCCCCCTGCCTCTATCCTTTCCCTGTAGCCTCGTGCACAAAATCACTGTCTCCCTCTTGGGGGCCTATCACTTGGCAAGGAACTACAATACCCCCAAACATTGGAGTCACCCCCAAAAGCACGCTTGCCTCTTTCAAGAGCCCCAGCAGATCCCACCAGCCCAGGGTCAATTTCGGAGGCCCTCATCGCCAGGGGCCCTCTGCCACCTACTTGGCTCGGAGAAAGAACAGCTTCTTCCTCAGGGAGGAGACGTGGTAGTGACAGGTCTGCTTCACAGCCGTGCTGCAGGAGACGGTCTCAGACTGCAGGCTGTGCACCATGCTGGGCTCAGGGGAGGGCCCGCCACATGGCAGCTGGGGCCTCGACGGCTGTGGCTCTCGGCAGCACCGCTGGGACCTGCCGCCCCTGCAGCCTTCAGCCCCACCGCAGCTCCTGCACAAGACCTCTCCCGCCCTGGTGTTCAACACAGACCCCGGCAGCTGGAGAGCCCGTGCTACCAGGCTGCCTTCTGCCTTCGGCTCCTAACAGAGCCCTCCTCCATCTTTCAACATCTGGCGGCAGTCTGGGCACTTGGTGAATTTCCTCTCCTCCTCTGTCCTCAGACAGGGACGATGGAGCTGTACCTGCATGTGATGTCAGCTGCTGGTGCAAGAAGGGGGAGGGCCGGAGGCGCTGCTCCCGGAGGGTTTGCTACTTGGCTCCTTCTCGTGGTGCGGGAGGGAGTGACCAGAGATCACCTGAGTGGCCATGGCCATGGGGATTTCAGTGGCCGAGCAGGGAGATGGAGCTTGAGTGCTCTGGAAATAGGCTATTTTGGGACAATTTCTAGGACAGAATAAGCAGAATTGAAAATGTCTTTCCATCTAATAGGAAGGTGGTGGCTGGCCCTGTGTCAGAGGCTGCGTTCTGGTCCTGCTTCAATTGCCCTTTGGCCTCAAATTCCATTGCCTTGGTTTCTCCAATTGTTCATTCATGAATTCCACGAACATCTGCTGAGCATTTACTGTGCCAAACAGGAGATCCAGTTTCTACCCTCCAGGGTCTCATGGGCTAGGGGCAAGACAAGTAAGTCACCCAAGGAGTGCACACGGTGGGGCAAGCACTCGCAGAATTGACCACGCCTACTACCACACCCATAAAATAGGCATGGTGACGCCTGCCCTCCTTACCCCACCTGGAAGACGTGAGGCTGACTTCTAGTAAGACATATAAAACATGACATCTTTTAAACTAGTCTGAGAAAAGGCGATATAAGAAATCCCCAAACTAATTATACACAGACCTCGTACTATTCCCAGTCCACCGTACTTGACCCAAGATGATCTTATTTCCTAGTATTCTGCCATTAACCTCCTCACCTTCCTATCACCTCACCTGTGAACTCACTTGTATCTCCTAGTCAAAGCTCATCTTTTCAGCTGTGATCGAGACCAATCTTTTCTGGCCTCATCTGAAATGTTGCTTCCTCATCTTTGGTAGGAGGGCGCTACCTAGCTGAGCACTTCGGAATCTCAAGAGTTAGTGAGGACCTCCCTTCTCCCTCTCACCCAATGTCTAATCCACCGCCAAGTTCTGGACATTTTATCCCCTAAATACCGTGTTTTTTTGGTGTATAAGACAATACTTTTGAATAAAACTATTAGACCAAAAATTGGGGGTCGTCTTACACATGGGAGTAACTAGTTGATACTGATTTATTAATGTTGGGTTATAAAGTAGAGGTCATCTTATAGATGGGGGTGTCTTACACATGGAAAGATGTGCCTTGAATTCGTGTACTTTTTCTTTTCATGACCGCCATCCCAAGTCCAAGCTCCCCATACCTTTTGCCTGGACTATTGTAAGCATCTGCTAGCGGCCCCAGCCGATCTCCCGGCAGCCACCAGGGAGGGCTCCCTCCCTCCTCTCTCCACACTGCCATCTTCTCAGAAAGCAAATACATTCTTGTCACTTTCCATCTCAAAAACTTACAATGGCTTCTAGATGCTCTCAAAATAAAGACTCCAGTCCTGGTCATGACCAACTAGGCTGTGCCCCATCTTGCCTCATTTCACCTGCCTCATCTCACAGCTCCCTTCTCACCTCAAACTCATCCTTCTCTCCTTAGCTCAGCCCTTACAGCCTCCCCCCGGCCCCTTGTGTCCCACTCCAACTTCTCTGGTACACTCTCTCCAGGAAACACATTCCCTCCCTTTAACACACTTATCCGGGCTTGTCTTTTCTGTCATACACTCAGTTCTGTTAATGCTATTGCCTCAAACCTATGTAATCTTGCTAACAAATGTCATCCCAATAAGCCTAATAAAATAAAAATTTTTAAAATCTAACATAAAAAAACACAATTACCTCAACAGACTGAAGAAGACTCAGTAAGTACACAGGACATAATCGGTGTTTGCTGAGGGAGTGAATGATGAACGAAGTCCTCTCTGAAAGTTTCATCCTTGACCTATCGGTTTTCTACTTCAGAGATGTAAAAGGTGCTTGTGTGTCCCAGTATTCAAGTCAAAATTCTCCCCTATCACCTCTGCCTTCTCCTCTAGGCATCATCACTATTTCCCTTCTTCCCAGGCAAAATTCTAGAATGAACTCTCCATGTTCAAGCTCTTCTTCCTCCCCTCATAAGATACTCTTCGAAAGCTTCTCTGTGGTCTCCAATGACCTCCCGTATTTCATTTTCCTAGTTCTCCTGGCTTCAGGGGCAATCTTTTGCAAGTTCCTCCTTCCTTCATCTCTGATTGAAATTTGTCAATCCTAAGATTTCTGCCTCAACTACATTCTCATGTCCAAATGAGTAGTTTTAGTCCTGTCTTCCGAGCTTTGAACAGGTATAGCCAACTGCCTAGTGTATTCTCCCCACTTACAGCCTCCATAGCTAGTTTAGATTCTACATGTCTAAATCAAACTCACTAGCACCCCTGCTCTTCAAATTCCTCCCCACCTACCCAATATTTTAATAATATAATAATAATAGCAAGCATATATATGTATATAATACCAGCCATGTGCCAGGCACTAGCCTTACTCTAACCACTATACACATTCAAACCTCAACAACCCTATGAGGTACGAACTGTCCTTATACCCATTTCACAGATGGGGAGTATGAGGCACAAGGTGAACTGATTTGCCCAGAATCATAGAGCAGGCAGTGGAAGCACTATCACAGCCCAGGTGGCCACTCCATGTCTACACTAGGCTGCCTTTTATTTGCTGCCCAAGCAAGAAACATTAGATCTAAGTCTTGTCAAACTTATTTGATAAAGTCATTTAATCAGTTCCTCCTTTTCTGTCCTTACTACCATAATTCAGAAATGTGCCCATCTGGTCCCAGTTTAAATATCACCACACCAGGAAGTCATCCCTCCCCACACAACTTAGAGTCACAAAAGCTTTTGTCCACCACAACCCCCTTTTTCATTTTCTTTAGAGCATTTAGTCCTGCTTGATCTTTTCTCATCCTTCTGTTTCTTTATTCTCTATCTCCCCTCAGTAGAAAGTAAGCAGCATGAAAGGAGAAACAACAGTTACCTTGTTCATAGCTGTACCCACCAATGCCTGCGAGAGTAGGCTCTCTGTAAATACTTGTTAAATGAGGGAAGGAATGGGTAAACACCTGCCACATCTATCCTTGCCCATCTGCTCCTAGTATTGGCCGCTGAAATCCATCCTCCACGTTAGGGTCAAAGGAAATTTTCTTGTAAGAGTATCTGGGTGTGAGCTGGGCACCCCCTCCCTCACTCGTTTCCCCTCACCTTTAAATAAAGCCCACTCTTCACAACAGGATGTGGCATGGTCAGGCCCCCCATTGCCAGCCACTCACCCGCTGCCCGCCTCCTGGGACAGCAGCAGCAGCAGCAGCACTAAGTATGTGTAATTTCTGAGGACGCCTTGCTGTCCTACGCCTCCATGCTTATGTACATCTTGTTCCCTCGCCTGGCACGGCTGCCCGTGTGACAGACTCCTACTCATCGTGCAGCTCTCAGCTGAGGCACAACCCACTCCGTGGAGGCTCACTGGGTACCACTGCCCTCCTCTCCCCATCCCCCACCCTCACCCCAAGCAGAGGAGCTCTTGGGCAAATTTCTTAGCTTGACTGAGCCTCAGTTTCCTAAACCTGAACACAAAGACAATAATCATAGCATCGATTTGCTAGGGTTCTCAACAGGATTATAGTCAAGTGTATGCAAAACTCTTTGCATAGGGTTAGGTATATCAGCAAACAAATTCCCAAGTTTTATTAATTCTATATGTCACCTATTATTAATACATTATATTTTACTTGCTTACTTACAGGTGTGTCTCACCATAGACCACAAGGCTCTTCACAGGAAATGCTGTGCCTTAGTCGATTTATCCTTAGTGTCTATGAGTATACCTGACATTTTGTGAGTGCTCAGTATTCCAGAGATTCTTCCTGTTTCTTCCTCTTCAAGGACAGAAGCATAGAGGTCTGCTAAGAACCTAAGAGTAAAACTTCATGACAGCCCAAATCATCAGAGGACTACAGCTAAGTCCCTACTGAGTATTCAGCACTTTATGTGTGTTACCTCATTTATTCTTTACAATAGTGAGCAAAGTACGGTTGAGGAAAGCTAGGTAAGCTGCTTTTAAAAATGCAGTTAAGAAGGAAGAAGGTAGTCCACTAAGTCGGTCTGACCTACAGGCTCCCTTTCACCCTTTCCAATCCACCACCGTGCCCACCAGCGGACAGTGAGCCTCTGTGCATCTTGGACTCCAGGCGGCTGCCCGGGATAGACACTTCACGGTCTGTGGCACACACGGCCACACGCAGGCATGGGCATGGGAAGGCATATTGCCCTGCCCTAGCACTCAGTCACACCCTGCCCTGTCCAGGTCTCAATTTTCCTACCACTAAAGGTTCCCTGGTTAAATGAGACCATGTTCTGCTGGAACTAGCGTTGTTACACAAACGTTCTCAGTAAGTCAACCCCTTTTCCTACAGTGTCTTGGCTTTATTTGAAAGCTGCTTCCCTTGGGTGACTGTACTAAATAAAGATCTGGCAACCTGAGAAACCCTAACAATTGGTCCAATTTGGGATGAATTTGGGAACTAGTTTTTTTTTATGTGTATCTCTCACTTCATCTAGAAGCATGAAAATGAATTAATGTCCCATATTGCGTTACACACACGCAGCATACCTTGGGGAGTAAGATCTATTTTGCTTTCCATTGGAAACCTGGGGGGAGTATTTCTATCTCTGAAACAACCCCTGTCTCCCATAAATCGATTCTTTCCCTAAAATCAGTCCTTCTCCCGGATGCACACCTGCCCAGGAAACAACTGTCCCTCTGACCCCATCATGGTTCCAACAGCTTTTCTCCTTCAGGACAGAAACTGATGTGAATGAGGAAACATTCTCAGAAGCCCTTGGGCATGGCTGCCACATGGAGGTACCTCCCCCTCTGCTGTAATGTGGACATTTTTTACGGACAGTTTAGGGTGGCTACTTTGTCTCTAAATATTATTATACATCCATTCGGAACCCCACACAAGAAAAATAAAAATCAATGTTTTATTTAACCAGCTGAAAGTACATCTCATACTGAAGGATTATAATTTTGATCTTTAAAAGAGAAAAAAAATCAATGTTTATTTTTTTCTGCCTGACCTATGAAACTATCCGTCATCCTATAATTGACCACATTGTTCAACTCATACTGGACTATTTTCAGTTCCACCTGCCTCCCAGGGGCGTGGCAAAAGGTCAATGAGATGATTACACAAAGGCCTCACCAGTGTAGGAAATGTTGCGTAAACAGCAGGGGCCCAGGGTGAGTCGTGTGAGCCAGATCTCACGCTGCGGGAATCTCCCCAGGGCTCATTTCTCACACTTGCCCCAGGTCAAGACATCACAGGCCAACATCTGAGACACTCCAGAGTCTCTTCATTGGGGAGAACATATTAGAGAAAGGATTAGGTGCAGGGTGTAAGGGTTGCGCCGGGCTGAGGCTAATCAGTGCTCTGGAGATGTTTTCTCCAGGAGAACCCCCTGGCTGAGAAGAGAAAAGACCTCACTCAGAAAGGCTAACTGGACACACAGCAGTCCTGAGTTTCTGAGGGGAGGGGTCCACAGGGACCGCCACAGGCAGCCTCCTTCTGCTCACAGCCCCCTCTGTTTCTCATACTGCCAAGGTGAGCAAAAGGATATCCACTGTCCACCAGGAGGAGTTTAGGGGGACCGAGGATGGGGAGGACCAGGAAATGACATGTAGAGGATTTTTCCTGGCAGAGGTTTAGATTGGGGCCTCCGTAAGATTTTATTCGGTTAGGGGAGTGGGCAGAGAAAGAGCTAGACTACAATTTACATCAACATAGAATCCCAGCTAGGGAACCACAAAAGACAAGCTCTCTCTAATTAGCTGGCAGCCCTGTCCTGGAGTAAGACGAAGTAGCCCTGGGAAAAACACAATTCAGCACTCACTGATCTCTCCCAGGACTGCCCGAGCAGCAGGGACAAATGAGGGGAGGGGAAGAGTTGCCAGTCAGAGCTGAAGACGGTGATCAGAAGTGCACGGTACCCTTCGGGAGGCGGGGGATGTACGAGAGCGCAGGGAAGGGGCTTGTGCGAGGGGGAGGCCACGGCCCTTCTGAGTTTGAGAGCATAGCAGCCGAAACCCGGAAGCACTGAGAAGAGAGTGCAGGCACTGCAGAGACGGGAGAAATGCCGGAACTGATTGCACACCCTAATAAGAATGATTATTCTTTGCTCCTTGGGGGTGCATGCCTCATGTACACCGTTGTCTAAATCCATGAGCTGAACTGCTAATTCTGTTCAATAATGAGCACAACACTGAGACCTAGGGCAGAACTCACTTTATAACCTAAAAGATAAAGATGGCAGCGGTCCCACTCTCTCCCAGGAAAGGATCCTACTAATGACACACCATCCTCTGCCTTTCGCCTAAACTTCCATGGAGGGGAAGCGTATTTTGCCACGTCTACCGTGCTCCCGTGTATAATGCACACCCACACTTTTTGCCCAAACTTTCCAGGAAAAAAATCGTTCGTTTTGATTTTTTAATTCAAATTTTTATTTGTTTATATTTAGGTACTTGTTTTTTGTATTATGAAGGAGTTTTATGCTCACCCTATGGTAATAAAGTCGGCATCACCCATCTACCAAGTCAGAGTCACTTACACTGCGACACTGTGAACAGTAATACGGCGCTCTTGGTGTCATTTCGTTGAATTACTGGTCAAAATTGCTTCCGCTGGAAGTTCCCCATAAGTTCAACAAAACCGGCCGTCGTATTCCAAGGGAATATTTAAATACAGATGTTATTATTGATTTCTAGAGTTACACTTTTAACTCATAAGCATAAATAAAAGAATTAAAAACATTTCCATAGATATGGAATTAGTACTACCCATGCATAATGTGCATCCTTATTTTTTCCTCAGAAATTTGGGCAAAAACGTGTGCATTGTACACGGGAGAATACCGTAGTTCATCGCTGTGCAAGACCTACCCCACTGTAGTGCAGCTCTGATCCCATCGTGGAAAAGTTCTTCCTGATCCTGAGCTGCAATCCTTCTCGCTGTAACGTCTACCCCTCTGGTTCTAGCTCTTAGGCTTTCAGATATTTAGTAAGTGCTGTGACAATCACCCTAAAACTTCCTTTTTCCAGGCTAAACCCCTTTTCTTTGACCGATCGCTCTAAGGATAGAGTTATCATCCTCGTCACTCTTTTCTGGGCTCTAATTTATTACTATCCATTTCCAAACAACCGTGTGTAATGCACCAGATATGGTCAAACTAGTCACAGACTACAGTGACTTCTTTTCCTTTTAATCCCTACTCCATACTTCTGTTACCTGGTAAGGTCAGACTTTCAAAGATCATTTGGTATTTGTGTGTCATAATCGGCTCCTATACGACTAGGAAACACGACCCCGGGTTCTTTACATGAAAGCCCATCAGTTAGGCTCCCAGAGATAATCGTACATTAAGGAACTATTTTAAGTTTATAAAAATGCAAGATAAATATAATGAACCTACATAAGAGCACACTTGCTTTAAACAAAAAAGTCTCCTTGCTGTTCCTAACCACAGTTCTATTTGAAATAATACTAAATCCTGATTCTAGCATCCTCAGTGTTCTCTACCCCCCTCAGCGGTGATCTGCCACAAGTTTTGCTTCTTTTTCCATGCCCGCCATAAGTTCAATAAACGAAGGCGAAGTACCTTCTGCTTTTGCATCCCGTTTGCTGATACAAATGGTAGAGAGAGCTAGACCAAAAGCAGAGCCCTGGAACATGCCACCTCAGGCCTCCTTTACTGAACGTCAACGCCGTCAACGTTGTCTGACATAGAAGTCGAACTCACAACGGCACCCTCGGTCCGAGCGTCACAGGGGCCACCTGCAGCCGATGCTGGCGGGTGCTCACAGCCTGGACGGTTGAGTCATACCTCAAATCCTCAAATAAGCATTCTGGAACCTCCTTATTTTCACGCCATCCGTACATCCAACCTTACTCTCCAAGAATCTCAGACATGCACGATCCACTGCAAGGCTGGCGGCTCTGCTGCCCTCAGATGCCACACGTGCCATCCCAGGCCATACACTGTCCTCGGGCACAAGATACCCCTTTCCCCACAATTCCACACTACACCCCGTCTTTGAGGTGTGCCTCACGTCCCAAGTCCACTCTGATGGCTTCCCAGCTCCTCCCCTGCTAAACACCAGAGGCCTTTAGGGTCAGTCCCTCGGGCTGCTCCCTCTGACTCCCTGGGTGGGTGTCCATCTCTCTAGCCAGTCTCTGAGCACAGAGGTCTGGCAGCCCCCTGCTCCACCTCAGTCTCCCACGGTTCTCACTCACAGTGGAAGCACAATCTCACTGCAACTTTTCACCCCACCCGTACGAGGTTTTCTTTCGTCCTCTCCATCCGCATTTGATCTTACCTTTCTTCTCGTACTCGAGGACTCAGGAACCTGCTCGAGTCATCGTCATGGCTGCTCTGCTGGCTACTCTGTTGGCTGCTGAGGAAGAGATACAGGATACGAACCGTTACTGTCCAGCTTCTTTCCCAACCCTGGGGGAGGTCATTTAGACAAAGAAATGGAGTTACAAAATTTTAAAGAAACAAGTTCCCCTGTGTAAGCTTCCACAGGGAGTGCACGGATATTAGCGAACATGAGAAATGACACAAATTTGGTGAAAACCTCACCCACTCCACCTAAAGCAAAAAAGGAAGATGCTGACCTTGTTATTCCCTGGCTGCAAGATCTGCGAGAGCAAGGGCCTCCAGCATTCTCTGTCCCTGGGCCTCTTAATCTCTAGGATGGAATCACAACCCCTTTCTTCTTCAACCTCACTGGAGGCTCTCAAGGAGCTGGGGGGCAGGGTGGTCATGGGGGACAGATGTTAGGAAGAAGATGTGTGTGTGTTGGGGGAGAAATTCCAGTGGGGTACAACATTTGGTGGGGTCAGGGGTCACCTCATCTGCTTCTCTGCCTCCAGGGAAGCCTGAGGAGACTGAGGTGAAGCCCTGCAGGCAAAATGATTACTGACCCTTCAGTTCTCCGAGTTCTTTAAGATGCTTACATTAAAGTTCAGTGCAATTCACTATACTTTGTCTCAGAGATAAAGAAAAGCTGTTCAGACACCTCACGGCACTAACTGAACATTAGTTTATGACAAATATTTTTTATTGATTGCTAATCATTACTCCAGGGGATGTGGGCCAAATGGGGGAGCCCCTCATGTAGGAGCTTCTAGTCCCCTTTTCCTAGTTCCTTGGCTCCCCGGCCTTGCCTTTCTCCTAGTCCCTGGCCTTACTCACCCTCTCAGTCAATCTTTCCCAGCCTCTAGCCTTAAACAATTAAGAACTCCTAGCCTGAATTACACAATGTCTCCTTTCCACTTCTTGCTTTGCTTTATATAATGATTCTGTAACTTGTGATTTATGCACTTTAGCCTCTTTCAAGTTGTTCTGGACCCTGCTCCTGGGCAGGCAACATCACCAGATGAAACAGTTAAGCCACATGAAGAGGTCGCAGGCTCAATCCATCACGTAGCCACCCTATGTCAGTGACTTTGAGGCCTGCTTCTTGGGCAGATGCTTTAAAAAATAATAACTGAATCTAGTTTTCCTCCTCTAGGGACTACTATGATACAAATAATTCCTCAGCAAGGCTTCTAGCACATCTGGACCGAAGAAGTCAACATGGTCTCCCAGGCAGATCTCAAGACCCCTTCCCCTTTCAGATCAGATAGGGTGAGAGCTCTGTGACTCCCCAGTAGGTAGGGACAATGGCCACATTCAGCAGGAAGCAGGCATAGAAGAAGAGACCTCCTTGTCCCGCAACTTCCCTTAGAGATTTATGGGGAATCACGTCTCTCAAGAGAAAAGTGAGGCAGGCAAGGAGAATAGGGGGAATCTTGAGACCTCTCCCAGGGGACCCATATTGCTAGAATAGTCACTACCCAAATTACAGGAAAAATGTACACGAAGAAAGTAACAGAATATACAAAGTCCGTCAGTTCCTGACGCCTGTGCAGTAAGAGTTACAGTGACCCTCAGTTCACCTAAGTCTGATTATACCATCATTGTAATATCATACATGTTCCTGGAAGTTCATTAATACCATTAAAACAGACTAAAGTTTGGGAACGAACGTGTGCAGTCTATAAAGGTGACCTAATTCCTCTTGTCAATCAAAGGTGCCAATCAAAAGATCTCACGCCCCGATAGGCATAACCCCTTACAACCTAAGAAAATATAAACTACTAAGGGGCTCTTAAGCCCCTTGGGGCTCTTAAGACCTTGTGATTGGGGCTCTTGCGTCACTCTCTTCTCCTACCTCTTAGGAGTGTACTTTCCCTTTTCAATAAACTTTATCTTTGTTTCACCTTATTTTCCTTTTAATAAACTACCTCTTTGTTTCACCTCTGTACTTTGGTGTGTGTCTCGTTCAATTCTTTGCTCGATACACCAAGAACCTGGTCACCGTGCCGAGAAGGGCCCCATTCTCTGGTAACACAGACATCTAATCAGGAGCCCCCAGACTACACTCCCCGAAACCCTCCACCTCCATCAAATCTGGAGCAGCCTACTTTTCACACCCTAATGAGTTAAGAATGGTATTTGCCTTTTTAAATGGTTGAGGGGGGAAAAAATTCAGAAAAAGCATACTATTTCATGACACATTAAAATTAGGTGAAATTCAAACTTCATTGTTACAAAGTTTTATTGGCACACAGCCACATGCATTCATTTACATACTGTCCACAACAGCGTTTTTGCTACAATGGCAGAACTGAGTACTTACGGCAGAGCTGAGTAAGTTAAGTATGGGCTCATCAGATCCACAAAGCCTAACATACTCACTGCTTGGCCTCTTACAGAAAACGTTAGCAAGCCCCTGCTTTGCATAGATTCTATTAATAATAAATTCCCATGATCATAAATGTCACTATAATTCGGGCTCCTGTACAACCCAAACTATTTCCTTATTCTGAGGGAATTGTCCACCGCAATAGAATGCACTAAGCTCCACCGAGTATATTTCCTAGACTAGATTCCCAGTCGACTGCAACCTGAACAATTTCACAGGGCAAACGCTTGCTCCAGAACAGCACCACACACAAAGCCGCCAGCTGCATGGCAGAGCTAGGAGTACATGCAATCCCTTTCTCCTCATTTACTCTACAAAAAATATCTTTTTTGCCACTTGTCTACTATGGAGTAGCTACTCACTGCTCCCCTTTGCCAGGTCTCACAGACATGCCTATTAAAACCTCCTTATGACAGAACTGTACTAGCATGCTGTTGACCCATGGGATTTCTGACACTGGGACTGACCATTACATGCATCAAGCTTGCTGGGATACAGTTATACTACAGTAGGCAACCCAAAGAAGATGGAACTCGAATTTCAAAGCTGACACAGCTCCAGAGGGGAGCAGAAAGAGAGGAAGCCCTGTTTAGACTGTTGGCAGGCCATGTGAGAAGTAAAAGGAAGAAGGGTGTCTGGAAGCCAGTCTTTTACTATCTAACAGCCAACAGGGTTTAATCAACCCAGATAACAAGGATCAGCAGTATGGCTTCCTCAAGGATGAGATCAAACTCAACTTTATTTAAGCCATATTGGGCCGATTCTTCCTCTGCAGCCTATCCTTTGTGTGGCAATCAAAACTTAAAGTTAAGTTAATAAAGGGGCTTCCAGAACTAAATGACCATGTACCAGGGTTTTAGCAAAATACCATATTTTGCCATGTATAATGCACATCCATGTTTTTGGCCCAAACTTACAGGGAAAAAAATCTTTTGTTTTAATTTTTTAATTCAAATTTTTATTTGCTTGTATTTAGGTACTTGTTTTTTGTATTATAAAAAAATTTTAGCATTTATCTTTTTAACATTATGGTACAAGTAATTTTATGTAACACTTTTATCTCATAAGCATAAATAAAAGAATTAAAAACATTTATATAGATACAGACTCAGTACCACCCATGTATAATGCACATCCTTATTTTTCCCTCACAAATTTAGGCAAAAAAGTGTGCATTATACACAGCAAAATACGGTAATTCTGAGCTGGTATTAGCAAGTTACCCACTAGATGGCACTGTTGACTTCCAAACCAGACCTTGGCGGCCAACCCGGCTACAACTTCTGAAGCCGGAACTAGAACCAACTCCCGGGGCCCTCTTCTGGCCTTTCCGTTGGTTAGAAAACAGTTCAGATGGGAGAGATCAAAGGAACAATAAATCACCTTCAACTGCTGATTGGTTCTAAATAACTAAGAAATATCAACCTGCACTCATTGAACAAGTATTTATATAATGCCCTCTGCCCGCACATATGCCACAAGAGGCGGCATCAAGGCAATGTGAAGTCTAGACTCTGAAATATGCAGCCTGGGATGGAATGCAAGCTCCTCCACTTCCTAGTTATGTGACTGTAACCCTGAGCAAAGTATTTAACGTCACGTTCCTTACCTACAAAATGGAGACAGATGTTAATAACAGTTCTCAACCTTGTAAAGCTATTGTGAGGATTAAAGGAGCATACATGAAGACAGAACAATGCCTTGTACACAGCAACTGCTGTATAAATGGTATGAGTTACTATTATGTGCAAGGCATTGTTTTGTGCGTCATGGAAAATAAAAATATGAATCAGACAAGGATCCTGCTCTCAAAGTGTTTACAATCTGGGAAGTCAATATAAGTAACTGCATTTAAAAGTAGAAAATGATAACTCCTACAAGTAAATATTAAATGTTGCAGAAACAGAATAGAGAAAGGTCACTTCTGGAGTAGGTAAGAGAAGATTGTCTCAACAAGCTTTTTTTGCACCAACACTTGAAATTCAGATAGATGCAGGCAAAGCAGAAGTGAGAAAAAAAAAGGCATTCCGGTTCAGCTCCGTTTACCAAACGTTTATCATGTACCTGGTGCTATGCTAAGAGATGGGGATGCGAAAAGCTCCCAGTCTAGGAGGCACAGGTATTCGCTGTGCACTGCGATGCAGCAACATGAGAAGGAACTGGATGACGTGCAGACGGCAAACTCCTGTGGTGGGGTTGTCAGGGGACGCATGAGAGAAGTGAGCCCAGAATGGGAGGGACTGCAGGTAACAAGCCATTGGGTGTGTGGGATCCTTCCTCCTGTAGCCCCCCAGGAAGGGCGTGGTTCTCTCTGCTTCCATATTTGGAACTTGTTTTTCAACAGTCTGAAATAAGCGAGACAAAGGCCCACTACTCTTCTACTCGATCCCATGAAATACAGAGTATTGTTCGGCAGAATTTCCAGAGATTCAGACATTGTCTCACCCTGTCAAATAAACTCCAATTCCTCTCTTATCTAAATGCCTTTTTGGATGATACAGGCCACCTGGATACCAGGCAGCTCATCAAGTGAATCTGCAAGTCTTCTGAGGTTATGCAAAAAGCAACCACCATGCTGGGGTGTTTGCAGAGGAGACTAGAATGCCAGAAGATCAAAGTACCCCCAACCACTCCAGTTCAGTCATGGGCTGACCAGACGTACCAGGACAGAGAACAATGGTAATGTCCCATTGCAAACGGTATGTATGGCCAGCCCACTGACAGTTTGGATTTAGCTGAGTGAGACTAGGCTGACTTTAGGTACCATTTGAAATGGGACAGTACCATTGCCTACTACTGTCTCATTCAAAACAGCACATCTGGTCGGCCTATCAGTCAAGGCTTTGGTGAGAGGGTGTCCAGCTGGGCTCTCCAGCTTACAGAAGTTGTGAAGAAATTGGAGGAAGTCCAGCAGAGGGCACTCACAGATGAAAATGTCTGTCAAAAAGCCTGAACAAAACCTCTAAAAAAATCAAGGGTTTGGAACAACTTAGCCTGGGTACCAGATGACTGAAAGTCGGCTTAACACGGCAAGGAAGGGAACTTGTACAAGCAACTGCTGCCACTCCCCCAAGACAGCGAGGGAAGGCGCTGGGGTGACTTAAGTCCAGCTCATTATAAATTCAAGCTTCAGATAAAAATTACTGTATAACTTAAATTCTGAAGCACAACGCTGTATTACTCAACAAGGGCAGGGAAGCACCTCTTTAAATTCTGAAATATTCCTGAGGACAAGAAGCTGAAGCGAACCAAATCTGGAATCCTGGTTTTGTTCTCCACCAGCAGGTTTGTGCTTGGAGCTTATCCTAGAAGGTCACATTCAACTAGAAACACTGGGGAGAGCTGGGGAAAACCTGTTGTAATCTGAGACAAAGCACACTTCAGAAAGCAGAAATTCAAAGGCCATACCAGGGAACTCTGGGTAAATTCCCATGATTCCACTGCTTTTCCTACTTACCTCCCCCAACCCAGGGCACTTGCAAAAAGTACAGGAAGGTGTCCTTTTGCCCTCTGGAAAGCACAGCATCACCACTAGGAGAATGAATTTGGCACCTTTTCCGAGTTGGTGCTTCGTAAGTAGAAACAGCTCTTTCTCTCACAGGCAACACCAAACGGGCCATGGCTCCCCACACTCAGAGGGGATGTGCAAGCTGTAATTCAGTATTTCCAGAGCCTAATGGAGACTATGCTTTTATCTACACTAAGGCTGTGCAGACTAATTTAGTACATTTCTTTGCTTTTGGCTAAATCCTAGTAATCTAGTTAGCACCAATTATCTCATGCTAATTGGAAGCTTCAAAAGGCTCAGAAGGGCTCTGATTGATAGATATGTCTTTGATTAATAAATATGGGGAAATAAATTATTTTAGGCAGGGATGTAGTAGAAATAGCTTGGAGACAGACAACCTAGGTTAATCTCCAGCTTTGTTTCTTATTGGTCCTATAACTTTGGTCAAGTCACTTACCCTCTCAGTCTATTTCCCAGAAAAATAGGAACAATGAAAGACCACTTATAGGGGAGGGGAGGAGAGAAGGGGGAGGGGTGGGAGAGGAGGGAGGGGTGCGAAATATAAGGTGATGGAAAGAGAAGTCACATTAGGTGGTGAACTTATTATACATCAAGTTGACAATGCACTGTAGAATTGTATGCCTGAAACCTATGTAATCCTTGCTAACAGATGTCACCCCAATAAGTCTAACAATAAAAATAAATTAAACAAAAAAAGACCACTTATAGAATCGTTCTGAGGACTAAGTCATGAGTAATCCAATCACAGTATCTGAGTTCAGAATTTAGAGTCAGAAACACACAAGTTCTAGTCCTGACTTAGCCACTTAGCAGGGTGATAATGGGCAAAGTTTTGACTTTCTACATGTCAGATGTGTGTATACCACATGCCTTATGGTTGCAGGGACGATTAGAAATGGTAGAGACTATCTACGAAAATAACCTAGGGCAGTGTCTGGGCGTTGGTAGGTATACCATAAATGGTGGGCATCAATTCTATTTAGTATTCAGTTAGTTTGGCAGAAATATTTTGAAACACTGAATGCCTGGGAGGAAGATAACAGAAGAGACCCTCATGGCAAAAGTGTTGAGAGGCACAAACCTGGGAAGGAGGGTCAGTCACACAATCTCTGACAAAAGAGAAGGCTGGGTTTTCACGCTGAATTACATGCACCTGTGAAATGACTCCTTTTACCATTTTAGTTTAAGTAGAAAAGCGGGTGGGGGGACAGGCTAGTAACAAAGAAGTAGAGAATAAAAGAGAACAGTTTCTGTTTGTCAACTGGCGAGTCTGGGCAAGTCTAATAAGAGACCATAAGTAAACAGATGTGATTCGGGGCACTGCCAATGACTGCCAGCTACTTACAAAACATCCAAATATCTCAAAAACCACTTAGCAAACAACATGCTCTGGGTGAAAATTAATAACTTGTCTACAAAGTTAGCTGTACTTTCTGCCTAATGGCTCCCATGGCAACCTGCAGCAAGGTGGGTAGCTGGTCAGAGATTTAGGGATTCAGAAGCCAGCTCAATATCTTTTAACTCTATTTAATAGTTCATTTACCTCTAAACATGTCCATGTCTCTGTCTTTAAATAAAGAAAGAAAAGAAAACAGAAGCTCTTTCTCAACTCCTTTATTTTGCCCTCTTTCCCACTCAGGGCCATATTTTATTGAGAGAATACAGTACTTGGTGATTGCCAAACTTCTACCAAAACTATCAGAGCAAGCTGAGAGCTTTACTATGCAGATTCCTTGGCCCTCCCCAAATTTACCAAGCCAGAGTCTGAACCTGTCCAGGAATATTTTAAATGCTTTCCAGTGATTCTGGTGGGTAACCAGGATGGAGATCCACGGGCATCACACTCACGGCCTCTCCCTCCTCACCACTGATTCATTGCCATCCCATCTGGGCCATGCCACCACCGCTCCTTGATTTTAGCAACCAGGATGTCTGTTACTGCCCAAGCCAATGACACCCTGATCTTGTCTGACCACCGGGCAGGTTAGACTTTGGTAAGTATTCCCCTTCTTTGAGCTTCACTCTCCATGCCTTCTTTGGCATCACCCCCTCTCCTAGTTCTTGGGTTTTGTCCAACTTTTGTTTTTCTCGTCTTTTTTAGGAAATTTCATGGACTCTTCCTCTACTTGGTCCTGAAATGGTGCCCAGGACTCACTGAGACACTCAATTAAAAAATTATCAACTAGCAACCACATACCAGGCATTGTTCCAGAATGTACATGCTGGGTACAGAGCAGCAGACAGAGCAGAGGAGACCCCACTCTCAAGGAGCGGCCATTCTATTGGGTTCCTTCCTCCTCAAGATCAATATTAATAGGTTTTATGGATCCCTGAAATTGTTATCAAAATACTGTGCAATATCATATATTCATGGGAATATTATATATTCATACATTTGCACTTGTACTGGACTCTCCTGAGTGTCCACCAGGAATTCAAGCTGCACAAGTCTCACACTGAACTCCATCTTTCTCCCTCTCCTGTACTGCACAAGGGCTCACTGCAGCCACAGACGTGCCTCCACACCATTGCACACCCAGTCCTGCGATCCTCACTCTACGTCCTCACCACCTGCTAATTCACCACCTCATCCACCACTCCGCTGCCCTGCCTTCCGTCCTGCTCTCAACACTCCAGGCAGGGGTTACCTCACCAGGCTCCCAGCTGCTTCTCCTGCTGCCAGCCTGGCCCCACGCCATCTTATCCATGGCCTTCCTGAAATGCAAATCTGAGCATGCCTCTTCCTGACTGAACTGCTTCAGGCTTCCCATGATTTCCCAACAGTTCGAACTCCGTAGGTTAGCAGCAAAAGCCTAGTATACGGGCTGCTACCTACCTCCTCAGGTCCCACATCTCTCACGTCCACTCCAGTTTCACTCCCCACTCCCGTTACTGTCCTTGTCTCCGGCATTGAATGTGCTCTTCGGGCCTGGTACATCCTTGTCTCTGCTCCTCTCTTGGTGTCTCTCATTCTGGTCGCTGAAGCAGTAAGTACAGCTCAGGCACTAAGCCTGAGGGCTCGAGCTTTATGCACACTCAGGTCCTGACTCCGTCCACCTATACTACTCAGTTTCAGCCTCCATAAAACAGAGATAATAAACGTATCTTATTCATTGGAGTTCTAAAGATGAAATACATTAATACCCACAAAACACAGAGAAAGGGATCTGGCATTCCGTATGCACGCAATATTGTAACAAGTAGTGTCCTTGGCCGCCAGCCACGGTGCGCCCCGTATCACCAGGACTGCCCCTTATCACAGCACTCACCACGCTCCCCAGGACACAGTAATCACTCAGCACTCTACCTTCTACCACACCGCGTGTCATTTGAGAGCAAAGATCCTATTTTGTCGTTTCTTTCAATTCCCGGTGCCAGCGCTGTGCATAGCACCCGTGAGGTGTACAACACATGGCTGATAACTGAATACACAGATACTAGGCTTGTCCTCTCTCCCAGCTCTGTCACTGAATACTCTCTGGCCACTCCAGAAAGACACTGCTGAGTCTCTCAAATCTGCACAGATTACCCTTTCCCGCCAGGTGACAGCGTGCCTCCAGATGTTCGCGAACTTCTTCTGATGCCTGTGTCGAGAGTGTCCTGGGGAGGCCTCAGTGCATGTATAAGGCGTGGTCTGTGCCTTCCACAAGCCCGCCGTTCAATACGAACGCCCAAGCTGCCGTTCATCCACCTAGTTCCCGGCAGCCTCGGGTTCGACATCGGCGGTGCTCTGGAGGCACCGATAAAACGAGACACGTATGAGCCTTCCAAGCAAGGCCGTGATGGCAAGGAAACCCCTCAAGGCTGGTGCTACCCTCCTCAGCACCCCCACCAGCCAAACTGGTGGGTCAACTCTCAGTTACCCACCGGGAGGGGGTCCCCCAGGAGGTGCGAGGGAAGGATGTGGCTCCCCAATGAAACATGACACGTAAAAGTAGGAAAAGATTTGGAGGCCTAAGGCTATAGCTTTTTTGTTTCTTTCTTTCTTTCTGAAATGTCTGCAAGTTTTAAATGTCCACGCCAATCCTTGGCTTTCCTGAATACAAATCACCAAGCTTTGGTTGGGGAAAATATTAATTATTTTCTTTAATGCTCTTGTACGGAGATATTTTTCACAGAGCATAAAGAGCCCCACAATAACATTCTAGGCCTCTCCCACACACAATTAAAAGAATTACACTTACCCCAGTACATTTCTCAAATGGGGTCTGGAGAAAAGAGGCAAGGAGAACATGTGTCAGCTCCGACTCTCTTCACCTGCCCTCGGCTAAAGGAACACCTGGCCGCGTCACTCCCTGGGCCCATCACCACCGAGCCTCACAGTGCAAGCTTAGCGCCTCTCCACCCACTTCCCGTTGGCCCCCAGGACACCCCACAGCCACGCCTGCAGCTGCGGCGTTTGCCCCGAGACACAATAACCTGCAGGTAACAGCCCTAACCTTGCCCCCATAACCCTGTGCTTTCGAAAAGTTACCCCACGAAGAACATGACATGGGGACCATCGCACCCATTTCTGTTAACGTGAGCATTAGAGAAAACACCTGTTCAGGAACAACTCCAAGAGCAGTTTTTGCATCTTATTGTCACACTGAAACCACGTTTGTGTCACAGTAAACGAGCACCACAGTGAGCTGCCCTTTTCCTTTCTAATGGGAAATGGGCTCAGCAGTGACATGAGGGACGAGGAAAAGCCAATCGCGTGCAGATAAGGAAGGTGACACCCCACAGAGTGAGAACGGCGGGTGTGAACACCCTGAACTGGGGAGGGACACACTGGGAAGGCCAGTGTGGCTGCAGCGCTGTCAGGGGGGGACGTGGCCTGCAGCGCGGTGGCAGAGGCCGGCCAGGCCCCAACCCCGACGAGCCGGGTTCTCCCGGGAGCGCGTGGGAGACAAGGTCGTAAGCACTTTATTTGGGGGGCAGGGGGGGAGTGAGAGAGGGAAGCAAATGCCGGCAATGAAGGCTGTGCTGTTGAGCAGGCCCCCCCGGGGGGCACCTGCACCTCCGTACCCCTCTTTGCTCCTTTGCGTTTCTTCTTATTTCAAAGAGGTATGTTCCCCCTGTAGGAATTCTGGAAAACGTGGAACGTGTGAAAAGGCAGGAAAATAAAGCTCTTTAAACCTCCCCCACGATATATTATAGTAGTTACAGTCACCCCAAAACATGTTTAGCTACACTTCTCTTTAGCAGCCCAAGAGCCAAATGTTTTTACATTGTATCTGACCTAAGACTGTCTCACAATTCATCCTCTTTTCTTCCTGCTCTGGTCTGTGTGATAATCAAAAAGGGAGTCATTATCCTCTGCCCGTGGGTGTCTGCCCACTTTTGTACCTCCGCCTCCCGAAGGAGCTGTCTCCATTCATCGGCAACAAGAGTCCTAAAGCCCAGGTCAAGGTCAAAGTGACACTGCTGCTGCGGACAGGATAGAGGGGACAAACCCCGAGCTGGGCAGAGACCGACAGCCAGCTGTGCCCAGGTCAGGGGAGGAGCTGCTGGCCGTTCCCTAAGGAATACTGGGTCCCCATCTTCCAACCTGCAGAGGCAGCCCCGGTCCCCCAGCTCGAGGGGAGCCTTCCGGACACCCTTCGCTTCCCACGCAGAGCCTTCCCCCTGGAGAAGGAAGGAAGTGCTAGGAGCTGCAGAGGCCTCAAACCCATGCAGTTGCTAGAAGCCCTTCTGTGCACACACAACCCCCCGATCTTATGATTATCTTGATCCTGGTCTCTATCCAAACTGCTCAAAATGAGGAATTTGAGTCCTTTTCCACTGATTGCTCCTGAGAGGGGCAAGTCAGGAGACTTTCCAGGACAGAGTGACAGCCTCGACCGGTGCTCCCCACGTGTCCCGACGTCCCCCACACCAATCACCCTTATACTATCTTCCCAACTACCACGTTTTGAGACAGTTTGTCGCCTAGTTACCGTGTATGTTTAATCGAAGTCACATGGACGGCCACGCAGAACTCCAGGTTGGCATCCAATAACCTCCTCACCACCCTGGCTTGATAGAATTCAGGGGAAACAGCCATAATGTGTTAGGTTACCGCATTACACATGTGTGGTTTCTGGTAGGCTTCCAGGAAATTCTAGAAACACCTAAAGAAAACCCTCCTACGAATGGACCCCTGACTTCGATAATCATATACAAACTGCCATTTCCTTGATCTCTTCTCGGCTTCTCTGCTTCTACCAACCTTCTGAAAATGTGTTACTGGAGTTCTGCCCACAGTCCCCTGCTCGTCTCTACACGTTGTTCTCCAACAATCTCATCCAAACCCACGGCGCCAACCACCCACATGTTGACGCCCAAGCCTGTACCTCCAGCTCCAACTATCCACCAAGCACCAGGTCCCTGAATCCACCTGTTTGCAGGATGTTGCAGAACCCCCAGTCTCCTCAAACAGTGTGTCCAAAGGCCCCCTCTCCCTTCCCCTACTCTCATCTCTGCTTTCCTCAGCTCAGCTACCTGCATCACCAACCATACGCTTAGCTGTCCAAACAAGGAAATTCAGAAATAGCCTTGGCAGCTCCGTCTCCTCCACTCCCTACCTGCAACCTGCCCTAGGTCTGCTGGTCCCACTGCGAAACATCTTTTATGTCCGTCCCCTCCTCTCTATTATCTCCACTGTCCCTGTCCCAGGCCAAAGACCAGCACCAGACTTGCTGCATAAGAGTCACCTTAAAACTTTTTAAAAAGTTTTCTTGCCCTGAACTCTGATTCAGGGGGTCAGCGGTGGGGTCTGTCACTAAAATCACAATTGGGAAGCAATGTACGCAGTTAGGTGATGCAAGCCGGCCCCGGCACACAAGTGTGCTTGGGACGTCATTTCTCATCTCTTTAAACAGCTCTGTGCGTGCCCTTTCTCAGGTAAAAATCCTTTGCCGGTTTTCTCTAATGTCACAGATTCCAGTCCAAAGATCTCTGCCTCACACACAACGCCTTACAACCTGACACCAACTTCCTCTTCCCAACTACTCAGCTTCTTCTGCAGGAAGTTCCGCCTGAGCCCCCAGTGTTTTATTTGCACCGAACCACTGTGCTCCCCAAATACACCCTGTACTCACGCTCCTCCAACCTTTGCTCATGTTGTCCCTTCTGCTTAACTGTCTCCTCTACATGATCCCACAGATCCGAACACAACAACTACATCTGCCACTTGGGCCAACTGAGCCCCAGGTCACCCAGAGGCCTGTTTCTGCCCTCTGACACAGTCAGGGCCTAAATCAGTGATTTTCCTTTTCTTCTACATGACCCAGAGCTCTGCTCCCTTTGGGCCACGGAGCCATGACAAATACAACGACAAAGGTCTGCCCTTGGAAATACGTTGGCTACATCAGAGAAAACCCCGTATTGCTGCTTTTCTCAGTGTATTCAAGATATTGCAATTAATATCTCATATTTAATACTAACATTAAAACAGTGCTTTGCAATCCACCAAGTGTGTCCATGCACATTCTTCCACGTGATCGATCCAAAGTCATGAAGTAGATAAGAAGTGTATGTTTTCTGATCCTCGTTTGAAAGATGAAGAAAACAAGCATTGAAGGGGATCCATGACATGCCGTAGAACTAAATACTGGTAAGTTAAGCAACAAGGACTTCAATCAGGTTTCCTGCCCCTGGCGTCCTGGTCCCTCCACGCTGACGACCTGGGATCACAGCATTCACTAGGAACGAGGAAGGGGTGGATGGCAGGAAAGGCCACAGTGAGGAGACTGAGCGAGACCCGAACTTGGGGGGAGGGACTGGACAGAGCTTGCAGGTTCATTCTGCTGTATGTTTGAGATGGGACAGTACTGACTTTTTCTGTCCTGTTTCAAATGGTACTTCTGGTCCGCCTATTCTGCTGAAATTATCTTTCATCTCTGCCCGCAAGAGGCAGCCCTCAGCCAGAAAGCAAGTTTAGCTGGAAAGTTCAATGCAGCAAAAACCCTGAAACATAAATGACAAGAGTTGGACCTGACTAGTCAACAGGCACTTTGAGGTAGGACAGTCTGCCATATAACGGCAATCGTTAGGAGGCCACGAGGTCACAGAAATAAACAAGTTTTTGATCATACCTGAAAAAAATGGCTTATGCCCAAGAGCAGAGTTGTCTCAAAAACCCACTGGTGAAAACAGTCCAGCGGCAAGCCAACTACGATCGAGTGGTGTGCCGGGGAAGAGGGCAGGGCTCCCCAGAGCTGGACCCAGGCCCAGAGACTTCTAGGAGGCCACTGACGGGTTGGCCTGAAGCCCCAGGAGGAGGCTTTGGGGACGAGAGAGGCCAGCAGCACCCCATTTAGGCATGAGGGTTGGACTCAGGAGGGTGGGCAAGCGGCAGAGCAGAAATGTGGGTGCCCCGAGGGCCCCTTCACAGAAGTAAGTTTAGGAACCCCTCCTAAGGGGCAGTGCCAACTTGATTCTACTGCCAGCAAAAGCAGGAGTAGCTTGGACAGCTGATTCCCTAGAAACAACCATTTAGAAGCCCAGGAGAAAGTAGCAAGGATCTATTTTACATCTGATTGAAGATCCAACTCAATTAACAAATATGTTTTCAAGATGTTTTATGACCATGATTTCCCAACTGATGTTTAATTGTCACCACCTGTCTATTACCCTCTCGTTAACATAAATCAAACCCCTTAAACTGAAAGTGTATGAGTCCTGAAGGTACAAGAAAGGGAAGACACAGCCTTGTGCTGTGCCCCTGAGGGCGGGCAGGGGAGAAGCTGAAGCATCCACGAAGAAGGATGTGTTCTTGAGTCCGAAAGGACAAAGGACACCTAGGGGAGCGGGTATTTACACAGAAACCCTATCACAGACCAACTGCCAGACACACGGATGGACCAGGGAACTCAGTGTCAGACTGCAAACTGTGCTGTTTTCTAGAAAGAGTCCTCTCAGCCTCCCCGCCTCCCCCTCTCCTGCCCCACTGCTGTCCCCAGCCCCCACCCATCTTCATCTGCCCTTAGCCCCAGAGAAATCTGGTCTGTGGGAACACTGTATCTTGTTTTTTCCAATTAGAAGAAATAAAAACAATTCTAATCAAAACTTTGGTCATTATCAACTCGCAGAGAGCCCTTTGGGGGCCTGGGAAGAAACAGCATTGACAGGAGGTGGGGTCAGGCCACGTGGGGCACCGCCGGGTCTGTTTCCACAGTGCCGTTTCCCACAAAGGATTAAACGCGTACCTTCTCCGCCAACAACTCTGACTACCATCTGCGAAGGTACACACACACCACTGGTGGCTGCTTTACATTAGCAAGAAGGCAAGAGGTACTAGACTAGATAATTCAGAATACTGAATAAAAGAAAAGAGTAGCTGAATAACCCAATGATCATTTATTTTTGGTTTGGGAATGTCAACAGCACACACGCACGTGCACGCGTGCGCGCGCGCGCACACACACACACACACACACACACACACTCACTATCCTGCCCTATATCCAATTAACCCTCTTCTAGTTCAGCTGAGACCCACCCATGTCAACAGGGTCATAAAAAAGATTCTGATGATCCACAAACTAGAAAATAAATGTCTAAGCATTATGTTGTTTTGTACACCTGAAAGTAATAAAAAATACATAAATAAAATAAAACAAGAAAATTTTTTTCGTTCAAAGAATACTTTAAACAGCACCCTGTAAACAGAGAAAAAGATGAAAAAGTAAAATGTGCACCGGCCAGGAACTGTGCTAGGAGGCGGCAGAGGCAAAGTACTCTAAGACTTAGCCCTGCCCTCAAGACTCTTAATGTATGTTTAGGAATGGAGCTAAAAATAACTAATTATGAATAACTAAAAGTTTGTATCATAGAAGAAAAGGAAACTAATAGTACTGAGTGCCTGCTGCATGTAGTTTCACATACTATCTCACTTAAAAGTCAGTATTTGAGCAAATAATAGTCTTCTCTTTTTTTATTCAAACTCCACTCTGTCCTCCTCAATTTTTTTTTGTTAGACTTATTGGGGTGACATCTGTTAGCAAGGATTACATAGGTTTCAGGCATACAGTTCTACAGTGCATTGTCAACTTGATATATAATAAGTTCACCACCTAATGTGACTTCTCTTTCCATCACCTTATATTTAGCTTCCCCCCCTCCTCTCCCACACCCTCCCCTTTCTCCCCTCCCTAACCCACTCGTCCCCAAATAAACATTAAACTATTGATTGTGTCCATGGGTTGTTTGTTTATTTGTTCATTTCTTTTCTCTTTGTTGCTTTCAGTTTTATATTCCGCATATGAGTGAAGTCATACAGTTCTTTGTTTTTTCTGTCGGGCTTATTTCACTTAGCATGATGATCTCCAGGTCCATCCATTTTGTCGCAAATGGCAATATTTCATCTTTTCTTACAGCTGAGTAATATTCCATTGTGTATATGTACCACGGCTTCTTTATCCTGTCATGTGTCGCAGTCAATTTCTTCACAGCAAGCATACAAGTGTCCCCTTTTCTGGAACCAAATACCCTGATCTGCCTCATCTCCAAGAGCTGACCATGGCAACTACAGCTCATCTATAATGTCACATTCTTTTTGACATACACAGCACTCCCCAATAATCTGCTGTACGTGATTTTCCAAGCTCATGGCCAGGCAGGCAACTGTGTTGGGAACGTCTAAAGCCCACCAGTGTGTTTCCTGAGTCCTCCTTGTACCCCTGCTGGGCTAATTCATTTTCAGGCATCGCAGCCACAGACCTGACTCGGGGCTTGAAAATGACAGGAGTGCAAAGGCCCCAGAGGAAGCTCCGCTTCGCTTCTGCAACTGCCCACCTGTGGCGTTGACACAAGTACCCCACCTATGTTTACTTACCTCACATGTTCTTATCCCTCCAAATACTCCCGTTCTCCTCTGTCTTCTCTGCTTATTCCTCATGTTTCACCAGTAATTGGAGGGCGAGTAGGTGATGAGCAGAAAACCACCCTGGCCTTTCATCGTCTCTTTATCTAGAATCCTTTAGATAAAAAAAAAAAACAAAAAAAACCTATCTGCTTCACATTCTTCCCTATGTCCACTGACATCCATTTTCTTCTCGAGGCAGGTCAGTGAGAAGCTAATAAATGAAACTGCAGTGGGCATGCACCAGTCCTGCGAGTTGGTGCCCAGTTGCCCTAAGACAGCAAATACTCGCACACAGTGGGCTCAGACTAATTTTTACTTCATCACACTTTCAGTGTTGAATTTATCCGCCCTTTTGGCTTTCATCACCCCACTTCTTCAACTGGGGATCTCCACAAAGGGCATCGATTTCCTCTCTGCTCACTTCACTCTCTGCAGTCAAGCCCCCACCTCGACTGCTTGATACAACCTCTTCTCTTACTCCCACCCCAATTCCTTCTGCCATTTCTACAGCATTTGAAAGAACTCTTTCTTCTTGGACAAAAAAAATTATTCTGCCCTTGGCTTAACACATTCACTTGGAACATTTATTGCCGAGTCTGGGACCGCTGATTTCATGGCATCTGGCTAAGTTACGCTGGTGCAAGAAAATCTGTTACAACTTTTTAATGAACGGATATTTTTCAAAAAAATATTTTGAGTAAAGTAGTAGATTACTTTGCTGTTTAATAATTTATACTTTTCAACTTGAGATTATCAAGGTGTGACAATTTGAAATGCAACAATTAAGTTCGCCAACTCATCCTAGAAAAGGTATCACATACCTCATTGCTGAATATCACTATGGTCACCTTCGAAGTACTCCCCATGGGAAGCTGTGCACCAATGCCAGCAACGAGTCCACCCTTCAAAGCAACATTTAAAACTCTTTTTCTGGAATGGTCAACAGAGTTGTTGTTATATGACCCTTGATGTCCTGAATGTCATCAAAATGCTTCCTTTCAATATTTCTTTTGTCTTCAGGTAAAGCAAAAAAGTCACTGGGGGCCAGATCAGGTGAGTAAGGAGGGTTCTCCAATACAGTTACTTTTTTACTGGCTAAACACTCCCTCACAGACAGTGCCCTGTGAGCTGGTGCATTGCCCTGATACAAGAGCCATGAGTCGGTGAAAAGTTCAGGTCAT
This sequence comes from Lyroderma lyra, assembly GCA_004026885.1. Lineage (NCBI taxonomy): Eukaryota > Metazoa > Chordata > Mammalia > Chiroptera > Megadermatidae > Lyroderma > Lyroderma lyra. Next base: position 116,651 of record PVJL010000989.1, on the reverse strand, counting down.
TTGGGTCTTTTTCGCACAGCCTTTTCAGCACTTCCAAATAGTAAACTTGGTTGACTGTCCAGTTGGTCCAAATTCATAATAAACAATTTATCTGATATCACAAAAAAGGTTAGCAACATCGTTGTGACTCTTGATTTGAACTGACAGAACTTTTTTGGTCGTGGAGAACTGGCTGACTTCCATGGTGCACTTTGATGCTTTGTTTCAGGGTCGTATCGGTACACCCATGTTTCATCACCCGTGATAACATGGCCCAAACCATCGTCTTGCCTCTCCAAAAGGTCTTGGCAAAGTTTGACTCTCCTTTGCTGTTGTTCATCAGTGAGCTCCTTTGGGACCATTTTTGCACAGACCTTTCTTATTCCAAGATTTTCAGTCAAGATTTTCCTGTTTCTCTATCAATATTTACTTGGTCTGCTATGTTTCTTACAGTCAGTCGACAATTTTCATGTACAATTTGATGAATTTTTGCAACGTTTTCATGAGTTCTGTTCGTTACTGGCCACCCTGACCTCTCTTCATCAGTGACACTTTCTCTCCCCTCAGAAAAACATTTAATCCATTTTTACACTGTTGTTTTCTTCATGGCGTTATCCCCGTAAAGTTGGACTAACAGGTCCCCAGTTTCATTTCCACTCTTGCCAAGTTTAAAAAGAAATTTAGTGTTTGCTCTAATTCAAGTTCTGATATTCTCATGACCGCACACAAAAACATGCAACAACAACAATGAACACCACTCAGCAATACACCGCCACATGTTGACATGAACACAGCTACACCAAGGTTATGACACCTTACCAAGTTGTTTGTATGGTGCTGCCAACGTAAGTGCATGGTGGCAGGTTCGTGCACTTAGTTGTCAGACCTCATATATGAGTCATCCAAAGCAAATGTGTTCATTTCAGTAGTACTTAATGAAATTACATCCCTTGTTCAACAGGTATTTCGGGTGCACCTACCATACGCTAGGCTCCATTTGAGGAAACACAAGGTTTAAAAAGAGAAAGGTATATTCTGTCCTTAAGGAGTTTATTTTCTAATGAAGAAAGAGAATCCCATTGAATAACAAGATTACATACAGTGAGATACTGCCGTATGGAGGGTAAATGGCAAAAGTGTACATACAAAGTACAGCACCCTTACAAGAGAAAGAACATGCGGGGCCACGTGGGAGCACAGAGCTTCCCAGGAGGAAGCAGCTGAGCTGACATTCAGATGAGGTCTGACTAGGCAGACCACATTCCAAGCAGAGGGGCTGGCACATGCCATGACACAGAAGCATGAGAGAAGGTACGTGCTCAGTCGGGGACGCCGAGCTCCACACTGCTGGGTAAAAAGGCTGAGGTGGGAATGGCAGGAGAGGAATGTAGGGATGCAAGCAAGGGCTGCATGACAAAGGGCCTGTGTGTCAGACATGGGTGATGAGAAGACACTGAAGAATTTTGAGCCAGGGCAGTGATTCATTTAATAGAAGAAAACACAGGGCTAAGTGGAAGGCCTGTAAGGAAGGTCCCTCCATAGTGCAAAGAGGATGAAGACTTGGGCTAAGGGAGTGAAATGAGAATGGAGGGATTTAGGAGGCATCTGGCCGCAGGTGATGGAAGAAGGTGAGGGAGAAATCTAGCATGTCCTCGTTAAAAAGAAACAACAGGCCCAAAACGGAGCCACTGGAGCTAAGCCCCACCAAGACTTAACAGACTTAGTACCTAATGTTAGTGCAGTGTCAGCCTCTCCCAGGGGTCAAGTTTTAAACCAGTCTGAATTTCCCTGATCAACACTAGGGAGGTAATCTGCTGATAAAAGTCCACTACATTCCCCTAGAGCAGTGGTTCTCAGCCTTCCTAATGCCATGACCCTGCAATACAGTTCCTCATGCTGTGGTGACCCCCATAACATGATTCTCGTTGCTACTTCATAACTGTCATGTTGCTACTGTTATGAATCGTCATGTAAGTATCTGATACGTGTTTTCCGATGGTCGTAGGCGACCCCCGTGACAGGGTCATTCGGCCCCCAAGGGGGTCGCCACCCACAGGTTGAGAACCGCTGCTTTAAAGGAAGGTATCCTGGCTTGAAATAATCCATTCTTTCAATTTCGTAGTTCTACACTCTTCTACCTAAAAAAAGCCTTCTATTTTGTGCAGCTCATGGGGGTGCTGTTCTAGTTGCTGGATGGGACGCAGCCCGATTCATGAACTGCTTAAGAAAGTCGATTAGATCTTCACTGCTCCGTTGAATTTTGTTCTTTAATATCCTGTGTCCTCAGCTTGACAGCACCTGAGGGCAGTTCTGTCTTCTTTGGGATCGCCAGCCTAAGTGTGAGACAGCGAAAAATACCTGATGACACCTTCATCAACTAATGGTGAGGTGAGTCTACTGCTAACCTTCAGTGAGCCCTGTACCTACAGGGACAGCATGAGGGTTCTGAAGTGCATTCTGAAAGACTCCAGGGCACCCCAACTGGGCCCTCTGTACTGTCCCTATGCACACGTCTTACGGTCACACATAAAGTAACATGGTCCCATTAAAAATAAAATATGTGGGAAGGAGAGTGCAATGCAGTGGAGCAGTAGCTCTAAGCTGGGCTCAGAGTACTGGTTCTGGAACACAGAGCATGCACCAGCACCATTCTGATTACTTCCCTGTAAAGGGAGATGAGTGTGCTAGATAGTCATAAAGGCCCCTTCTGGCCTAACGGTGCAACGAGGTTAAGTATGGTTTAATTAAGTAAGGAAGTCATCCAGGAAATCAGCGTGAAAGTTAAGTGATTGGCCGTGAAGGGAGCTGTGTGGACGAGGCGAGGGAGGTGGCACTGGCTGGGCAGGGGGGAGAGGAGAGCGTTGAGCTGAGAACAGAAACCTGAAAACAACTGTAGTTCAAACACCCACAAAGGCAGTTTACAGGGACAGAGACACAGAACTGTGACCTCCTGGCTCACTTCCTGTGAACTCTGTTTTGTTTCCTGCTTCCTTTTATTGTTATTCTGTTTCTAGCTTATCGTTTTATCATAGTCTATAATTCTTGTAATAAAATCATGGACCAAAACTTATAGCAGGAAGGGGCCTTAAAAAGTAACCTAGCCTAAGTCCCTTTCAGAACAGGAACCCAAAGGCCAAAGAAAATTAAGAGACACGTGTAAAGCCACGGGGTATTTAATAGCACTGCAAAGAATAAAATTCAAGTCAGCCGACTCAGAGCAGAGCTCTGCCCACATTACGCTGGCCTTCTGCTACAAAAACATAAACTCCCAGAGAGCGGAGAAGGTATCTTACATTTTTTCTTAGCCCTTTGGTACTATCACTCATAACGAGGACAACTGCTAACAGCTGTTCATTCCATAAAATGTATATGTGCTGCTGTTGAGTGTTTTCTAGGTACCAGCTCTGTCCTAAGCTCCGGAGACACAGCAGTGAATGAGGGCCCTGCTCTTAAGGACCTCAAATTCTTGTTTAGCAGTAGGGATGCAGAGGTGGGAGACAGATCACCAACAAGGAGACAAAAAAGTGTGTGCATTTCTAATTTTAGTACGTGCTGCCGAAGCAAGCACAGATCATTTCTAAAGTAAAAAGGATTATGAAGACAATAAAATTGGAGGGCACGTCTCAAAAAGGCTAAAAGGTATGGTAAGGTCACACTGATAATGAGCAGCCCAGCCTGGACCTGAATCCAGCCAGATCACTGCAGAGTCTACAACTTCACCACTGGGCTGCACGACGTGACTAGCACAGCAGTTTGCATAAGAAATGCCGTGAAATGAATGACTGACTGGATGTGAATGCTTAGAATCAGAAGCGTCCCTGTGTATTTTTAACTCGGAAGGGAACTCAGAGGAAGATTCTAGTGAATTGTTTGATTTTAGTTCATCCTCATGAATCTCTAGGGAGTCATAAGGGAAACAGAGATTATAGTTTAATCAATTATTCTTTCATTCTCTATCTCTATCTACCGAGACAAAAATGAACTTAAACATTTGCTTTCCTACTTTCCTAAATATTAAACATGGCTCTTAAACAGTACCTATTCAAACAATATTTATTGTTGATGTCAGTGGGGATAAAACATATTACAATACTCTGAGACTATGTGCTCACACAATTTTCATATATAACAAGTTAAAGTAATTCTCAAAACGTAAGATTACAAGCATCTAGTCCCATAAATACAGTCTCACAATAGCTGGAATGAGTATTGCAGAGTACACACAAAACTAATCCTAATCTCACAAATGCCTCATATTTATCTTAAAGACCATCTTTAAATCTTACCTTGGCTCTTTTTTACCAATTCTTCTCATTTTTCTAAAAGTTCTCAACTCTGTTTCTTCTCTCCTAATTACACCTCCTATCACAGGATGGCACTTATCTCAAACTCAGCAGACAGTCCTGCCCCCCATTCATTCAGAGTCCTCCACAGACCCTTATGGGCAGAACTGCTGATGCTGAAATCAGATTCCTGAAGCCAGGTCACAGGAACTTCAGATACACAAACGCCCCGAACCCCACCCGCCGGGCTGCTTACATGTCCCACTACCTCACACGTGCAACGGTGGGACCAGGTTCCTGAGGCCACCGGAAAACACTGAGACAATACAGGCTGCCTTGCTGATGCCACGCAACCCTAGCCACCCTCTGGACCACTCTTTTCCTGGTCTGCCAACACCAAATGACTCAGCAAAGGTGCTGCAATGACGAACAACCGCAAGCCCCAGCACCTGCCCTTCAGATCAGATGAGCTGGGCCCTAAATGACACCAACGTGAAAACAGTTATCTCCCTTCCCTTTAAAGAGGAGGGAGGTAAAAAGAAGTAATCAGATAATGAGCACCTACTGTGCACAGGCACTCTGAGACATGCCTTACCTTTACTATTTCATCTTCAAATCAGTGCTCCTCCTTCTACAGGAGGAAACTGATGATAGCAAAGAAACCCAGGGGCGGAAAACTCGCCCCAAGCTGGGAAGTTACTCCACGGAAGCAGGGTGGAAATTGCTCCTAGGATAAAAATCACGCGCAGCCACTGGGAAGTCATCTACACCAGTGGGGACAGGGCAGCCTGGGCTGATACCAACGGGACTATGCAAAGATAAACAGCCTTGGAGGAGGTAGAAACCCATCCTATTTCGGAGCTGTCCCAACTCACTCTCAGATTCACAATCAGGAGCCGCCTGTGTGTCTGGCTGCTCCATCGCACAGTCCAGTTGGGCTTACCTTGTCCTCACCTAGAGCAGTGCAGACCAAGCCTCTTGTCTCCCTGAAGTAGGTAGATCTAACCCAACTGTTGACATTAAGATAACTTTCATATTTGATAGGCAAATAAAATGTCTTGCTAAGAGTTGGGTCACCATCCCATAGCCAGAGCACGTCGCCTGCACTAGGGGATTTCATGGTTAAATACACACGTGCGCGCGCGCGCACACACACACACACACACACACACACACGCACACGGGCAATACTTACATATTAAATACACAGCGTATTTATTTTAAAGTTTTATTTACTTATTGGTTTGTTCAGGTACCTATCCACTTAAACTGGACGTGTGTTTGGAGTTATCTGCATGGTGCCAGCTGTTTCTTATCCTCTGACGATACCGCTGAGCTGATGAAGACAGTGAGAGTGAATTATTTCCAAATAACACCTGTCATCCAAAGGGGCCTTACCCTGGTAGGCAAATGAGGGCAGGTACTCCAGGGCTCTAGAAGAAATAAAGGCCAGAAAAAAACCCACAGATAGAGCCTACTTTTGAATCTTTTGCATCAACAGTCTAGTAAGAAACAAAACAGAACTTGTGTTGCCCCTGTCCATCATCTGCTAGAAAAACCGAAGGGAAGCTCAACAGTAACTTCATCTAACAGGAGAGAAGCATAAGGCCTGGTGACCCCGTGCCATGGCCGGGACTCCCCAGTCAACGAAGCATGGGTCACCTTTGCCTATTCTGTGAAATGAACAGACTAGCCCCTGTGGTAAGAGTAAAGTGCTTCTGCTCTCCTAAGGCAAAATGTCCATCCAACTGCACTCACTAAGGAAAGCCTTCCACTGGAGAGGACAACTATCCTTCACAGGCTCTGGTCAACCACCAGCACTACCAGAAGTACCAGTTGCTGCTGTGCTCTGTGGGGACACACCACATTTTAAATTTCACATTTATTTGTATGATTTGCACTGGCTGTCAACTAGATGTGCGCTAAAAATCTGTTGTTGAGCACACGAATGAATGGACAATAAATAAATAGGCTGAATTCCTTGGGCCAGCACACAGCAACCAAACTGTGAGCATGTGTGAGGTCTGGACTCTCTTCTCTGTGGCAGCCTGAATATTCCATATGTCCCCCCAAAGGGGAGGGAAAATGCAACAGAGCTTGTCACAGGGGCTACTCCTTCAAAAGAATGGAGGCATGCTGAAACAGCTCATATAATGCCTGGTTTTTATTTTCCATTTCCTGTGGATTTTCATGACCCTCATTGTCAGCATATATACTATATATAAACCCTGGTATAACAGCAGATATATATATACGTATTATATAACATACAAGAAGGCCTGAATTAAAACTGACACAACACAACCTCTTTTGGCACCAGGTTTCCATCACCACTTAGCTGTGTGAGCGTGGGTATGTTCCCGAGTTTCAATTTCCTCAAGTGTCAAGTGCACACACTCATTACCTCTGCCCCGTAGGGTGCAGGGATAAATGAAGTAATGGGACTGTCATGCCATAAGCATGTTGTCGGAAGGCTCAGTTTGTGCCAGGCACAGTGGGAAGTGCTGGGCAAATACAAAGAATCATCATACTCTGTGCCCACCTTCCCAGAGCCCATGGCTTGGTAAATCACTCTGAAAAGGATAGAGTGTTATTCAAATGAAGAGATTATGGTATTCTAGTGCTGCCTGCCAGCACTATTTTCATCTGTGTCCACATGGGCTGCATTTCTGCCCACTGGAAGCTCCCAATGGTAAGTGTCAGTGTCCCCTCTTTCCTCGGTACCTCCTCCCTGGGCTTCCAGGTCAAGGCTCCACACTCTACGGTGGCTCAATAAATGGCATTTGTGGCCCTCCTTAAGAGGCTGTCATTATACTGCATAAAGAAGGGTCATTTCTATTGGTGACCCTCTGGCTCTTGGCTTCCTCTAGAGGTAGGAGGAGGAAAGAATCCAAACTACAGGCAAACAACTGCTCTGGCATCTGACAGCTGCAAAGAGAGATCCTTCAGGATGTCAGAGCAACAAATGCATCTGCATTCCCAAACGCCCAAGCTCATGAACCGAAGTCCTCCTCTCAACGCACTGGGCCCCCAGCTCCTCCTCCATCACATCGCTCTTCAAATCAGGTGTAGGACGTTATAACTCCTGATTTCCAAACTTAAGAAAAATACCCATTCCCTTTCAGTGATGTACCCAAGCCACTTGTTTTTAAAATGTGGGAAAAGGTTAATCACTACCTTCAGATCATATCTGGGCCCTGGGTTGACCATCAGACAAAATCTTGCTCCCAATGTGCTTCTGCCGCCTGGGGCCAGGTCACCCACTCTCCACCTAACTATGCCAAATTTGACTCTTGACTAGAGACCGCGTTTAGGCGAAGAGCAATCTCTGATCTCCGGGCACTTACAATTTGATGAAGGACATAGAGAACATAAAGGAAAAACATGAAAGAAACCAACAGGCTTAAACCACAAGCCAATAGAAAAAAATCCAGATTTCTATAAATAGCATTTGAGATGGTAATTATTCAGCTTCAACAGGACTTCTTGTTTTACAAAATGGTCTACAATAGAATTCCATGAAAATCAAGTTTGCTTTTAGTCCCTTCATTTATTTGATTATGTGTTCATTCCCTAATATGCATACACGTTTCCTGAGCTCCTACTGTATTCCATGCTAACAGATTGGCAGGCAGCAAATACGACAATCACTGAATGACTCTACCCTCACCTCTTACGATCCAGTGAAGGCGACGACGTAACCCCGTAATCACTGAGCATAGGTGTAATAAAGACCTGAGTCAGTGCGGGGCTGATCAGACGTCCCATCTGAAATGGGACAGTACTGTTGTTTTCTGTCCCATTTCAAGTGGGACGTCTGGTCAGCCTAGTCAGGGCATACTTCCTAGAGGAAAGAACTAAGCTAATATCCAAGGGAGAAGAAGGACTGGGGGTGGCAAAGTGAGTCAGTGTCACAGAAGAGAAAATTCCACCTGAAGGAACAATGTCTGGGAAGACCTGGAAACAATAGAAAGCACTGGAAACTTATTTTGGCTGGAGGCAGTCCTGGGAGCAGGGGGAGGAGAAGTGAGGTCATGAAGAGCACTCTGGCTACAGGGTGAAGAACTAAAGTGGAGGAGCCACAAGGTAGTCAGCGAGGCCACCTAGGAGGATGCCCACATAACACCTAAGAGATGGTGATGGCTCAGAGAGGGGCACCAGTGGTGGAGATGAGAAGACGGACTTGAGCAACGGCCTCTCCCAGGGAAGGGAAGACTTGTGAAAGTGAAGGGTACCAATCCCCACTGCAAGGAATAGAGTGAGAGGAACTGGTTTGGGGTGGGGGGAAGATGATGGGCTCCGTTAGGGATGGGCGAGCTGATTTTTGAGGAACATCTCTACAGAAATGCCCATTAGCCAGCTGGATGTATGAGCCGAAGGCTCAGAAAAGAGATGAGGTCTCAGATATAAGTGTCAGAGTCATTCATATACGAATAACTAAAGCCAAGAGAGTGGATGGAACAGTTCAAGGAAAGGACATATGTGGATTTAGGAGGAGGGGAGAGAGAGAGTGGGAAGGAGGAGGGGAGAGGCCTGGGGTCAGATCCCTAAGCAGAGCAGTACTAAAGAGCAGACAGACAGGCGCAGCCCATAAATTGTAAAACTCATCTTCAGTCTAGAAAAGGGACAGCTCATAAATCTACTCAAAGCAACAACAAGCCTCTATTTCAACTTACATAGTAACAAGGGGAGTAGACTCAGAGGCCTCACAGATCACCCGAAAATCTCTTTTATTAACTACTAACACAATGCTTCAAACACATTTACTTAATTTCACCTTACGTAATTTCATCTTTCTTCATGAAGAAGAAATGCATATTCTCCACTTAATAAATGAGAAAGATACTGAGGCCCAGAGAGATTAAGTAACCTGCCTAGGACCATGCAGAGAAGTGAGCAGAACCAGAGCCCCCCACCCCGACCCTGCACTGCCCCAGATGGTCCCTTGGACGGGTGCTAGGGTGCCATCTTAGGAAAAACCATTACCAGCCCCAAAAGAGAGATGAGGCCTGTCTGAGTTTCCCGGCTTCACTGACAAACACATGGCTCCATCCTAGGCAAAGATGGGCTCCCCTGGGGCAGGTGGAACACTTAGTTGGGTTACAGGAGACTCGTACTCTAGAGCCATTTCTGTCGCTGACCAGCTTCGTGGCCTTGAACGTCACTGTTCGCTCAAAGTTGAAATGACCACACAAAGCCCATCTGCCACGAAGACTAGATTCTCTGAAAGAGTCACAGAACTAGAACTGCAGGTACTAGCCGATAGCAGCTAAAAGTACGAGAGATCTAAGGAGATGTGGTGGTAGAAACTAGGTCCTGGGACCCTCCCTGCAGATCTTTTCCTCAGACCCATTTTTCTATTTTTGTTTAGCCTGAATTCCATATTCTACTGAGATTATCTTTTACATGTTGATCTCCCACACAGGCAGTGAGTTCCTCCTTTGTCTCGTAGCACATAGCACAGCACCTGATTCCCTCTAACTGCGAAACCGACCTCTCCTGAGTTATCTACATTTTCAGCCTAAACTCTCTGACTGCTAAAAAAAAAAAAAAGCCATGTCGACTAACAGTAGCATTTTGGAAAGCAATTCAAGCATGGAGAAGTCACTTCAGAGGCAAAGAAATCTTTCAGGTTTCTGCGAACTTTCTGAATGGGCAGGCCAATTCTACTCTGCTTACCGCTAAGACTGGCTCTTCCAACCTGTGTCGCTGTTAATTCCTCCAGTAAGTTCACGGGGCTGCAAGGCACGCACCCCCACTCCACCTGGAGAACCCATGAGGCCCAAGTAGGTAGTACAAAGCCAGAGCTTCTGTCAGAATCTGGAAGGAGTGGCCCAAGCTACCAATATTGAGTCTGTGAAGGAATATTCGCCAAGGACAATGACCAGATATTCTTTCACCTTCACTGAGGACAAGAGAAAATGAGTTGAATTACAGCAAGGGGGATTTCACTTAGATGTTAGGTAGAATTTTCTCAATAGTATGGCTTGAAGACATAAAAAGATGTAACCAAGAGAGGTGATACAATCCTTTTTTCTGGAGGCTTTTTAATTTTCTTTTTTTTTAAATGAGATCGTCACATGTCAGGAAGATGTGGTTCATCATAGACGTAGATAGGGAAATCACATGTTGTCACCCAAGCTAAGGGCAAACTATTTCCTAGAGAAGCTCTGCCCTGTTCAGAGCAACCTTTATGACCCCGTCCCACCCCACCCTGAGAATCAGCAAAAAGGTCAGAAAGAGTTCAGGATGTAATGACCCAGCCAACAAACATGCTTGTTGGATCAAGGCTCTGAGGGGTCAGGCTGGTGCCAACTGCAAGCTCGGACTGTGGAGAAGTATGAATGAAGACTCAGTGGCATGTTCTTTGATGAGAGGACCCCTTACTGTGGACAATGTTTTATCCTAATGGCTCCTCTATCAGCAGTGCTTCACAGATTAACTTTTTCCCTTATTTCACAGACTTACCTGTGCCCAACCTATGGGCCAATGTTTTCCCTCACAGGTACAAAATAGAGAGAAGTTGATTTAAAAAACAAAAAACAAACAAACAAAAACTCCTTCAACTAAAAGAAAAACCTGAGTAAGAAAAACTACTAGGAAATAATGTATCAAACATGTCAAGTTAGCATGGCAAAATGAAGAACTATTTTCCTTTTCCTCACTATCCAAAATTTCTATGCTAACTCATTATCTTATTACACACACAATAGTCACTGATTTTTATAACGTAAAAATTTCTTTTAAGACAACAAGCTGGAAGACCCTTGCAGAAACTCAAAAATGTGTCACTAAACTAACCACAGGTTGTTTTTCTGTACTTTCCTAATTGCTGGGGCAAATATTGCAAGGGTTACCACACTTACCCTGCCCCAAACCAGATCCTCAGGCAAATTTTGTTTCCACAGTTGCAAAAGAAAAGGGAAAAAGACAAGTGGGTTGTTAATTGTTTTTTGGTCCCTTTACTCAGCCCCCTCATTTCCTGACACAGCTGGCAAACCCAAAGTAGCAACACCGAAAAGCTCTGTGGTCAGATTGTGGAGGGAAGAGGCACCAGGCGGGGAACAAGCTTTACCGTAGTGTTGTGCTGACACAGACAGGCCCCAAAAGAGAGTGAAGAAGCTCCAGAAACATGACTGAAAGTGGCCCAGACTTTACATGAGAGGCCTGGGTTCCAGGCCATAAATCACCTAGACCTGCCACCGTGACCGGCCTAATCACCTGTTTCTTTATCTCATCTGCAAATCAGGGTTGAATAAGCAGAGTATGGACAATGGCTGCCAGAGAAAGGCGTCACATAATCTGGCCAGAACAATGGATTAGGACCTCATGTGAAAATGCTGTGGATTTCCTGAAGCTTCTGCTCTTTAATCACTAGTCTTAGCTGAGGCCACATTTTCCTGGTGATGATTTTGGCCTGCATTATCTGAATCGAAAATCCAGACACATGGTCTGAAATCAGAGGAGAATATTTGACAACGAGACTATCTGTAAAGGATGGCACATGGTTGCCTACAGTGGCATGGGGGTGGCAGGCCACTGCCTGACATCTCTTTTTGCTGGCTCAAACCACCTCTGTCCTCCTCCCTCATCCCACTTGAAGGTCCATGTTTGGTTTTCCATTATGCATCCCTGATGGAAGCTTTCCCATCTCCTCTGAGACAAGGAAGATTCCTCAGGCTCCAAAGTCACCAGGCAAGAGCACACAGACCCTCCCTTCCCCCCGTCCCAAATTGTTTAAAGGCTGTATCCTCCCTAACACCAGGTACAGCAGTCCCTTGGTGACTCACCACACTGATTTGGGCTACAGAGGAAAGAACCACAAAAGGGCAAAGGCTCCAGGCAAAGCCCTCAGACTCCATAAGGCTCTTGTACACAGAGCAACCCAGCAACCACACCAGACTCTCAGGCCACCTGGCTCTGTGTCTAAACACCTGCTTCAGGGCCCAGTGGCTGGCCCACTGGGGTCAGGAAGCAAATTCCCCATTGGCAGCTTAGCCATTCAAATGCCTCAATGAAAACTCCAGTGTTACCCTAGAAGCAATCATCAGTGACGTCATAGCAACTGGTGTGTAGGTAGTACCTGGGAAAAAGTAACCTGGCAGGGCAGAACTGTCACCTGCTCTTTTGCCCGGGACCAACCCCGTCTCACCTAACACGGAATTGGCACCCCCAAGTGTATAACTGCCATGGAAACTCTCAAAATGCCGTGCCCACAGAAGAACCTGGCCAGTGTGACTCAGCCCATAGGCTCCACCTCTAACTTTTCACTTTCCACAAGTTGTCCGAATCCGGAAACCACATCCGTAGCCAAAGGCTGGTTGCTTTGCACGAAGCAGCTCACACAGGCCTGTGGACACAGCCTCACACTTCGCCCTGCCTGCCCACAACTACTCCACGTTTCTGCTCAGCAGCCTCCTGATCCTCTCGACCTCCTTCTACCTTCCTCCAAAACCGCCCCTCTCCCTGGTAGGTTATCGCACACGTGAGGGCCGACCGTTCTCAGGCCCCAGGGAGATGGGGCAGGGTGGTTATAATGAGCTTAGGCTCTGGAATCTGATGGACATGCTTCAAATCTCACCGTTGCTTCTGTTTGATCAGGAGCAAGTTCGTCACTGAACTCAGGTTCCTCAGACATAAAACGCAGAGCGGGTGTGTGGGGTTGCTGAGAGGATTAAATGTGGTTGCACATTTAAGGCGCTTACAAAACTTGGCACAAAGTAACACACAGTCCCCGCCCTCAAGGAAGTACGGGGCTGCTGGGGATTTGGGCTGTTTAACCTTATCCAGCACTGATTACTTACTTAATCTGCTGATAAATCACAGGTGTCCTTTGCGTGTGTTTGCTGCTTTGTGTTAACATTTTCTCTCCCCCCCCCCCGACCCCGACACTCCCTTTCCTCTCATGGATGGTGGGGTACACACAGAGTGTTTGGATCACCCTGCTCCCTGGAAACTGAGCTGAAACCGGAAGCAAGACATGCTCTAAAGGTTAGAGGAAGGGGATACAGAACCAAGATAAATATACCAATGCTGTATATTCATTACCAGCAAACCACACTCCAGCAAGGCTGGCACTAGGTAGGGAACCTGGCCTACCAGTCTGGGCAGAACCAGTGAGAGGCACCACTGGGGGTCAGATGTGTAGCTAAGCAGAAACCCTGAGGCCCCAGGCTGACAAGAGTCTAGCTGCCAGCCTACTAGACTGTGAACCATCATGACAGGTAGACGTTATACAAAAGAGGACACAGAACAGCCAGGAGGAAAGGTAGGCAAAGGGCGACACTAAGGTGGGTGGCCTGAGGAGAGAGAAGCAGAGAAGTACTTCTGTGTGCCCCTGGTCAGTTCTCCCTTCCACTTAAAGATGACAGGATGCCATCCTGGAAGATACGGCTCCATCCAATTTCTGACTCTGCCGTAAGCCAGCAGGTCAGGGACTGTTCCTCAATTTGGGTTTTGAACAACGATCACATTCAGATATGGCCAAGGGATTCCAGGAGACATCAAGGTGCTCATGCTAAGAGCTTGCCCCTTCAACCTCAGACTGTATTATTCAAGGAGCTCAGAGAAAACGCAGCCAGCACAAAGAAGAAAAGAAAGAAAAAAGAAAGGGGGCCATCTTGTGCCAAACCAAGTTTACCCCATCCGTAGCCCGTGGGCACACGCGGCCCAAGATAGCTTTGAATGTGGCCCAATACAAATTCATAAACTTTCTTAAAACACTGAGATATTTTTGCGACCTTTCTTTGTAGCCCATCAGCTATCATTAGTGTTAGTGCATTTTACGTGTGGTCCAAGACAGATCTTCTTCCAGTGTGGCCCGGGGAAGCCAGAAGGTTGGAAACTCCCTAACAGTGGTGAACACAGCAGTTCCCCAGCTGGACCACTGGAGGAACAACACAAGGCTCTGGCCTCCAGCTCATCACCCAGCTCACACAGTGCAGCAAATACCACTCAGAGCATGTATCTCCCAGGTTCCAAAGCCCACAAGGTTCCCCACTGAGTTGCAGCCTCTCTGTATATAAAGCACACTCACCATAGGATCAATATATCTTTGTTGGCTGACTGACTAATTGAAATTCTAACTCTTCCCCATAAATCACAGCCTGTCAGTCCATCACCTCCCCACCCTCATTTTTCCACATCCCTCATCAAGACCACACTTGGTTATCCATCCCATCTGCAAGCCAAAACACCCCAACTGCTTTCACCATAACGTTTGGTCCCCATTCAAAACTCAGCCTCCACAGAAAGTAGATTCCAGGTTGTCTAGGGCTGGGGGGAAAAAACAGGATGGAGATTAAGGGTGATATATAAAGGATACAGGTTTCTTTTTGAGGTCATGAAAATGTTCTAAAATTGACTGTGGTTATGTGTGAATATACTAAAATCCCACTGAATTGTATACTTTAAGAAAGAGTGAATTATATGGTATGTAAATTGTACCTCAATAAAGAAAAAAGAAACTCAGCTCTAGACTCATCTCCAGGAAAATTTCCTTGACTCATGAACAAAGACAATTCTATCCCAAACAGTATGGAAAAAAAAATTATTCATTCACTCATTATTGATTTATTCATCATCATCGCTTCTCAGTCTTTTGGCTACCATCAAGTGTAATTTATTCATCAACAAATGTCTATGGCTCACCATGAAAGGCCATGGACAATGCTAGACAGCACAGATACAAAGATGAAGCAGAAAAGACTGGACGTGGGGTACTGCAGTGCTGTACCTTGGGTCCTTAGATTCCCAAAGCATTTTAATAGCATCACCATTTTCTCCATTTCTTTCTTCCCAGGGGGTTATGGAGAAGAAAGGGGTCTCATGATCCTCTTTGTATTTTCAACTTTGAGCAGTTAAAATCCACAAGCTGTGGCCTTCTTGTCCCCCAGCCTTCTACCACATCAGAAAATTCCATCGCAGGCCTGCGGGTACTTTTCTCTGTGTGTGGAGAGGTAGATTTAGGGAGAAGAAAGATGCCATACTGAGCCTGGCATGCAAATCCCCCTCAGTCTAAGCCAGAGAGGTCAATTTCCAATCATCATTTCCAAATCATGTAATGTGTGAGGAGTCCCAGGTATGGCTCCAGCCCACCTGAGTACAGAATTTCCTACTCTCAAGCACACACTCACTCCATGTGAGACACTCATGAAACAATGACAATAGCCCTTCCCACCTGCACAGCAAGGGGAAGTTTACAAAACATTTTCACTTGTATTACTCTTGAGATTTCCCATTAACCCAACAGATAATCTCTTTCACAGATGGGGAAGGTGGAACACAGCTGAGGTGAAGTGAGGTGTCCAAAATTCCACAACTAATAAATGATAGAACTCGAATGCCTCAAATGCCAGTTCCTTCTCAGGGAATCTTGTTGGGCATCTATACCTGATTCTTTCCAAGAAGCCTTCCATTTCCAGTGCCTAAAAATGATGGGATTTTGTTTTAGCCACAATCCAGACAGATTCCAGCAGGAGTCAGTATAACAGTGATTAAGAGTAGGTATTTGCATGAGACAAATTAGGGTTTGAATCCAGTCTGTCTACACAGGTGTTTACGTTCTTACTGCAACAAACCACCATTTAAAAGAACTGCCTTAAACTACTCCTAGGAAGTGAAACTCCTTCCTGATTTTAAGAGTTACGTTCCCTACTCCTAAACAATGAAGATGTCCCTGCACCCTTACACAACTCTCAAAGCCAGGGTAGCCTTCCTTAAATCTAACCAAACCCACCCCATCCCCACCCTGACCAGCAATGCACAACTCTTTTCCCCTTAGTCTACAGTATGGTAGAATCTGAAGGTCAAAAATAGAGTCTCTTTCAGGGTCTTTCATATTCAAAAAGAGCCAACAAACCATAATAAAATACATTAGTTCAAGATTAACTCCCGCCAAGAGAGCCCCGTTTCCCTCTGCTCTGTGGAAAAGGCTACAAGATGTACCAGACAAAAAAAACACCGTTATCCTCAGATCCACAAAAAGTCCCAGGACAAAGGTCTACATCTGCACCTGCAGGGATAACCACACCAGTCACTGCACCCAGAAGAGAAACCCTGAAAGGTTTAGAATGCTCATCCTCGGCACGGCCTGCTGATTCCACAACGTCCCCTCAAAGACACCGGCTCACCCTGTCCCTATGCCTTTGTCCACACTGTTTCCCTTTCCTGATCACATGCCCCAACCTCATGCTTTGCCTACTGTTTTCTACTGCCTAACTATTTATTATCTGTCCCACTTTGAGTCTCTTCCTTCCAGCAGTCTTTCGCCTCCCTTTTCTTGTACTATACAATCATTACCACGTGGCACACTGACTATATACCTTCCAATGTTTCAATCTGTTCAACAGAGTGAAACTCACGTCTTAATTTCTTAGCAAGCCTCCTCCCACCCTCCTTCAACTCCCATCTCCCCTCATTCTACCCAGCCTTCCCCCCAACTTCCTCTTGGAGCACATCATCATGAGCTGATACCAGACTGAGCTCACAAGAACATTCAACAAGTACCTGTTGAATTGAAAGGAATGGAACTGAACAGAATGAGAGAAGTCATCCCAGGAAAGGTGGCCAGTCATGCAGTTGCCCCCCTCAAGAGCACAAATCACTGTTAGGAGTCAGAGTCCTAGAGTCTGAAAGTAAATGGATGGGGTCCATGTCACCAGTGAACCTGTGAGGGACTGCCTCCCTCCAGCCAGCAATGGGCTTGGCTCAAACACGACTCCTGGCCAAGGCTGTGTGGAGCTGCCCTAGAGTTTTGTACACTGACTCTCACACAGGGAAAGTCAACTCCCCCCCAGTACTCAGATGCCACATTTACCCAGGCAAAAATGCTGCTGGCATACACCACAGTGTCATGGACCAGGCCTGGATGTCTAAAGACTCTCTGGGGTAGGAAATGTGACTCACTCAACAGGGAAACTCCATCACCTTATCTAGACATGTGGGCCAGGAAAGGCAACATGGTACGGCCAAAAATAAAATGATAATAAAAATTGGAACGGAATATAAAGATATAAATCTAAGTGGAGAAGCTGCTTAACCTCTCCTGCCTTCTGCTATCTCCATCTGTAAAATGGGAATAATAGCAGTACCTACCTCAGAGTTTTTGTGAGGATTAAAATTTGGGGCTAGACAGTGAAGCGCTCACCATAATGGTCCTCACATAACAGAGCTACAATAAATCTTACCTGCTATGGGCTTTACTACTGATTTTGCGGTGAGGATCAAATGAGAGCGAATGAGCACGAAGCCCCTTGCAAATGTGTTACATATACATGCATTAAAATCACTGGCCCCTGGCCATGGGTTGGGGAGATGGGTGACAAGGGTGGAAGCTAAAGTGCCACTAGCCCTGCGCCAGGTGCCACGGTGTCCGAAGCTCCCTGGAGGAAGGGCTTCTACTTTCCTCCGAAGTTTCCGCCAGGCTGCCCTGGGGTCCCCGAAGGGTCTGGGGAGGAGGGACCGGACCGGGAAGAAAGGTCGGTGGCAGAACAGAGACGTACCTGCTTTCACTGCACTCCTTCCGCTCCCTCACCCTCAGCCACTTGCGGAGGAGGAAACGTTTTCGGCGCGGGGAAGCGCTGGGTGTGGAGCAGTTGGACCACGGGGTGTCCTCGTCGCTGGAGGGCGTGATCTCGATGGCTGGCAGCTGCAGGAACTCCTTGCCAGGAGCCAAAACGCCCGGCAGGTCCCGGGTCAGCCCGGCCTCTAGGCTCTGCTCGTGCACGTTCTTTGTGCGGTGCATTTTGAAGCGCCGGCGACGAAGCGTGGGGGTGGACGAGCTGGACCAGGCCGGGCTGCCCTCGGGCGCGCCCTGTGGCCCGGCCACCTGCAGGGCGGGCAACTGCAGGTTCTCCATCAGGTTGGCCGCCGGCATGAATCTCGGTCGCCGCTGCGCTCCTGCCGGCCACGTCCTGTTGCCCCCTCTTGCCCGGGGCACGCGGCCCTCTCACGTTGGGTAACGCTCGCGGCTCGAGCTGCAGGAAGATCAAGTTCCTCTCCAGCGCGCCGCGGGGAGGGAGTGCCAGGGCCCGCGGCGCGGCCAGGCGCGCGGCCGCCGGGAGGCTAACTTTTCCGCGCGCCGCTGCTCCGGCCGGCCGCGCCTGCCAGCCACTCGGGCGTCCTCCTGGGGCTCCCCGCGCGCGCCCGCTTGTTTTCCTATCGCGGCTCTCCCTCGCCTGCTGGCGTCTGTGCCTTAGTGGGACTCGGCAGCCCGGGGCCCCAGGGGCGGCTCAGCAAACTCTCAGCGGTTTGCGTGCGGCAGAGCAGGTTGGGGAGCTGAGCTGCTTGTTGCTTCGGGGAGGCAGAGAACAGGAGGAAGAGGCAGAGGTGGGAGGAGAAGGCAGGACAGAGAGGAAGCGAGACGCTGGATAAAAACAAAAAAAGGAGGAGGGGTGAGGGGAGGTCATATCTGCACAGAAGGGGCAGGCACTGGCAGCGACAGATAGTGTAACTGTACACGGACTCCCTTGGGAGGGACTCTACCTCCGAGTAAAGGCTGCTCCAATCAGCCTAATGAAATAGGAGCACAAACCAAACTTTCTCAAAGCCACGATTGGCCAGGCGGCTCTCATTAATCTCACTCCCTGCTTTTCCTGGGGGAAGGGGGGTGGGCAGGCGGAAGGGAGGAATCAAGGAATTCCGTCCTCTCTCCCCAAGGCCACCCACGATACAGGGTTGAGGGACAGCTAGGGCACTTTTCCCGCTGGATCTCTTCTCCTAAGAAAGGTGCTTTGAATTATTTGGGGTGCAGGTGCGGGGCACAGGAAGCCTGGGCATGGTCAGAGAGAGACAGCAAGTTTCCTGGAGGCTGCTTCCAAAAGGGCAAGCTGAGAAGAGTGGACAGTTCTGTGGAATAAGCTGAGACAGCAGACATGACATACCAAAGAAGGACACAGACAAAGGATCTGAGAAACACAGGACACACAGGACCAGTAAGGAAAAGGGCTGACCCCTGAACTCCTTGAGTCAATTACCTTAGCCCCATCCCAAGCAAAGAATCAAATTGGAGGGTGGGCATGCAGAGACAAAGCATCCAGCAAAGCTTTGCATTCCTGCATTCCTGGGGGTTGGTTCCATTCCCACTTCAACCTGCTAGGGGCAGGGACTGGGTCACAAAAAGTCAAGTCTGTCCCCAGTTCATGGAACCTAGACATTTGGGGTCAGTCCTGTAGTATCCCAAGCTATGCTGACTTCCCTCACCCCTTAGACACAGGTGCCACCCTGACAGATGGGCCCTGGCAGTGATCCACCCTATTGAGTGTTCTCTGTTGGGACTCAGTCTAAACCAGCGTAGCTCCTACGGCAGAGGTTGTATCACCCATTCTCTTCCCTCCCAGCACAGTGCTTTGCCTCTCTGCAAAGTCCTGCAAATGAGAACTGAAATAGAGACCCTAGCTTTCAAACATACCAGGAGGACCACAAAAGAATACCACTAAGGTCACAATCTGTCACCTCCTCTTCTCTGCTCCTCTGTGAGTCCAGTTTCTGTTTGGGAGCCAATGCCCATCTCTGCAGTTGGTTGACATGGAGGGGAACTCAAGGCATCATGGCATTGTACAACCTCCAGGACAACAGGAAACTGAGGGGAGTATTTTTTGCTCAGGGGACAGAGATGCTATGTCCAAAAGTCAAGGCCAGGCCCACTCATAAATGACTACTCAGAACATCAGGTCCATCTTACTTCTGAGTCTCCACATCCGGCCACTGGCTCTCTCAGGGGTGGTTTAGTATCACTCTATTTTAAGTCCTGGATGTGACATAGAAAGGAGAAACCCCTTCCCATTAGGTGTCAGACCTGGCAAGAAGCAGGATACTCCTTCCCGCTCCAGGAATACCAAGGAGGCTGGGCTGTAACTTCAAACTTCAGGATCCGGAGTTAAACCAAGGTGCACAGATTGGCTTACCACCTTGGGTTCCCTCCAAGGACAGGGCTGTGCAGGGGACCTGAGGATGTCCCACTTCAAGGAACCTGTCTGATGAGGGGCTGTTGAAGTAGGAGCCTGGGGTCTCAGGTGTTTAAGGAGAGAAGGGAATCTGGGGTGCTACATTCACTTGGAAGCCAACAACGAAACATTTAAAAAGCCAAGAGGGTCCACAACACAGGCCAAAAGATTCAATGTGTATTTTGGGGAAAGGGAAATTCACAGGGGAGCAGGCTCTACAGTGAGCACTCTGAATTTAAATGTGTGCCTCTTAAGAGGAGGAATAATCACCAGCTCCCTTTTCCCACATGCTGCAGCCACTTTTGCCACCCACAATAGATTCTTGACCTAAAATCTAAAATCCTGTGAAATTTAATTTAAGCCTTGGGCACAGCAGTAGTTGACAACGATCATTTACATTGCACCTGGCCGTGAGGAAAAACCTCCTCCAAATAAAATCTGAAGTGATTTCCCTGGCTGGGAAGCAGATACCCAGAGTGCCCCGAGTCCCTAACACTGCCCTTGCCACCTCCACCTGCAGTCCCTTCTTTGCACCAAGCCACAAATTTTCATCCAGTAAACACTATTCGAAACACACACCCCAGCTGTTTCTGTTTACTTTTTACTATGGCACTATCAAGTATGAGGATAAAGGGGACACTGCTTTGAAAAACAACATGCCTATAACTGCAAGCCATCGTTGCTGTTACAACTTTAAGTACCGTAAGGAAAGAGCCAAGTTTCTCCTTCCTTTGATTCTCTCCAGTGTCCTGTATGTTCTGTTTGTATAGTAACTTTTGCACTTTTGTAAATGGCTTTCATACATAATATTTTATCTTCCCAGGAACCTAGGAATGACGTAGACCTGTGTCCAAGGTCGTAAGTAAATAACAGTAACAGTCAGCAGTGGCAAACCAGACCTTGAACCCATTTTCTGGAGCCACTTAGAGGCTACCAAAATCTCATCAAATTCATTAGCTCTGGAAAGCAGGTCCACTGTAGTCCTAACCCTGACTTTACTTTGGTATATCATGAAATGACACGTCAATTGATTCACAAGTGGAGAAATAGACATGAAGGATTTTGAAACACTATTTCCAAAGCAACTGGTGTCAGGTGGTCAGAGTCAAAGAGTTTCCAGGACCTGCTTCAGAATCTCAGCCAGTGCATTCCTCTCCAAATCTCTCCCTCCCCACCTCTCTCCCATATTTGGCTGTCAGTACACTTTGTGGTTCTCTGGGAAACTGACCTCACCTTCCCAGACAGGTGGTACTCAGTATGACCTGGCCACCCCTTCCCCCACCTGCCACCAGGCCTCTGCCTTTAAATGCGAGGAGGTCATATTACCAAGCAACTGTTGTTTATTCTCAGCTGTTCAGGCTCCCTTTTCCTACAGACACACGACACCCAACACCTGTGTATTACTTCTGGAAACACACAAAATGACGTAGTCCATTATTCAGCCAAAACTTGCAGGAGGGAATGTAAGTGAAAAATGGCTGCTGTGAAGCTAGATTTCTCCTCGGTGCACATCCACGCGAGTATGAGGTAAAGAAGCAGGCTGCCACCCACCATCCCACTGCCCAGGGATGCCCAGGGCAGGCAACTCCCACGGGCACAGACAGAAGTATCCCCGCCAATACTGCTGCCACAAGACAGACAATGCCCTCCACCCCCAAGGCTGGGATGCAGACTCTATCCCACACAACATTCACAATGGCCAAGGTCTGGCCCACGGTCCAGGTAAAGAGGCGTACAGTGGGCAAACATGAAGTGGAACTTGTTGCTATCAGGGACACAGGAAGTACTGATAGAAATGGGAACAATCGGTGAGAGCAATGTTATTAACTGTCTTCAAACACAAAATGAAGGATGGCCAGCTATTATTCTCTAGCTCTCCGTCTGTTGCTGAGCAAGAGGAAATGAGTTTGTGTGGAGCTCAGTGTGGGAGATTCAGGACAGATGATAAACATTTACTGAGAGTAAGGCCAGTAAGAACTGGAATGTGTGACCAAGGATGGTCAGAGAGTGGCTTCTTCTACACATCTTTAAAGGTATCTGGAGCCTAGTTAGAGGCAATGACAGGAAAGCAATGATCTCTTAAAGGTCCAGTCCCCACCCTACCATTGTGGGTCTGTAAGGTCCAGATTTTCTCTCTTAAAAAATTTCACTTAAGCCTGAAACAAAGTTTATATGAACTGACACATTTCTGGTTCCAGGCATTTTAATTATTGGATACTAAGCACCTTCCTGAAACCCACAAGCAGCTTTAATGTTTTGTATTGTGAGAGAGAACACAGGGATCAATCACTAGGTGGTGATGGGACAGGGAACTGGGTGTGGGGAGTAGGGGACAAGAGAAAGAATTGGAGAGCATAAGCACCAACTCATTTCTGTTATTTCCACTCACCCCTACCTCCTTTCCCCAGGGGGAGCAAGCTACTGAAGAAGTCAGAGGAAGAACATTGAGTTGTGTGGCTACAGGAGGGTGCAGGGTGCTGGCAAGACACAGTTTACATAAAACCACAGTTGACTGGCCACCATGTCCACCTTCCCCTGAGGAAAAGGGAGAAAATGCTGCAAGACTTTTATGGAGTGTCAGTTCCCGAGGACAGAGGGCTGAGGACATCTCTCAGCAGTGGGGAATGCACAAGGTTGCCAGAGCACTTTAGCTGGCCTTCCGCAGGGGCCAGGGTGAGCCATGATGTCACCTCAGGAGAAGGACTGCCATAAGATAAGCCTCCCTCATTATTGCTCATCAAAAGGCTTAGGAGTCAAGGAAGAGTGTTTGCACACCATTTGGCTGCCCCTGTTGCTGACATCAAGATACTAAGGCACAGCCCAATATTATCTCTTGTCCTCTAAATCTTCCAAGGACAGTCTTTGTGCAAACCAGGGCTGGAAAAGTCTTCCTGAGCTGACTCCAGCCATCCCCTTGCCACCCATCCCAAGGAAGGCAGGTGGCATGCTCTGAGTATTCTGCTGCTTTCCTTGGACAATCCCCCCAGTACTATCTGCACTGCCCACCAGCTACACAAGCCTAGGCCCAAACCATTTCAATTTCGAGCCCTTTCCTCCACTTACTAGTCTGATTTGGAAATGTTACTTAACTTCCCTGTGCCTCTGTCTCCTAATCTGTAAAATCTCCCTCCTGGGGCTGTTGTGAGCTTTAAGACAGTGCTTAGTACATAAGATGTGCATAAATTTCATCTTTGTTATATCAAATTAAGTCTCCTTTACAGAAACCCTTGTTAGGAAATAGGACCTTTCATGGTTGATTTCCAATTCATTTAGTTCTATAAGAAATTGTTAAGTTAGAGCATTGTGTGAGCCTCATTATTGAGTAAGTGCTGGGGATACAGCAAGACAAATAAGACACAGTGTGTGCATTGGAGCACAGTCTAGCAAGGCGGAATTAATTAAGTGCAAACTAGAAGTGTAAACAAGGTATAAGTGAAAAGATCGATAAATTTTAACCAGAGGGAAGAGATGGTCTCAGCAGACTGTATGAAGGGGTTGGTATTTAAGACTTACAATATAAATTCCAGTAGAAAAGAAAAACAGGGCATTCTAGAATAAAGGAACAATTTGAGTGAAGACATTTAGGAATAAAAACTCATGGAAAGCTTTTGAAAATAGAGAGGGCATATGGAAGGACACAAGAGGAGATGCAGCTGGACAAAAAGGAAGGTCAGAGGTGGTGAGTGTTAAAAGTTTAGATTTCAATTCTTTTGACAAAGGAATGCTATTCAAGGTTTTTTTGGAGGGGAAGGAGCAGGGGCAGTGACATTATAGACCTGTAATTGAAGAACATCAATTCTGGTGTCAGTGTGAAATATGTAAGGGAGAAGCAAAAAACAGGACACATAGAGGCCAATTTGGAGACTATTATTCAATCTGTCTGTATTTTTGGAATACTGATCATATGCATGGCAAACAGCTCGGGTAAGAGATGAAGAAAATTTATCTTTAAAAAGTCAGGAGAAAAATGTGGAATGAGAGAGATGGGTAAGGCAAAGTAAAGCCCTATGAACATTTATTCAGATATATATAGTAGATTAGAAAAAAAGCAATGAGTGATGATTTGGAAGTCAAGGTAGGAAAAGAATTGTCATTTATTGAATGATTACTGCAAGCCAGACACTGAGCTACATGCTTCATACACAAAATCCCATTGGACTCTCCCAACTATCTGGAAAAATAGAGATCAAAAGCTCCATTTGAGGATGACAAGAGATCTAAAAAGGAGACTTGCCCAAGCTCACACACCTAGCAAGTGCAAGATGAGCACAAATTTAAACTAGGATGTTTAAAAACGTCAAAGCCCATGCTTTGCAATTATACCACATATTAAAAAGGTAAACAATGCCAAATGCTGTAATGAAGTCAGGCAGGAGAAAGACTGATATAATTCTATTACATTTTGTAATTAGGTCATTGATGACCTCTGAGAGAACAATTTCAGTGGAATGGCAAGAAAAGCAAAGCAATTGCTTGTAGGTTAAAGGCTAAGTAGGGAATGAGTAAATGGAGGCTGAAAGATTACACTGCTCTTTCCAGAAATCTGGCAGTAAAAGCAATGAGAGACATCTATTAGGTTGGTGCAAACATAACTGCAGTTTTTGTGTTGTTAAAATTGGCCATTTGATATTGGAATACATTCTTAAATAAATGTGGTTACGTTATACATCATTTTAATGCGCATTTCTCACTTTATGTTTTTTTGCTCATGGTTTATTACTTGCTGTTTATATTTATTTTAGACTGTGGAAATGTTAGACAAAAAGCAAATTCAAATGATTTTCTTATTCAAGTTCAAAAATGGGTCATAAAGCAGTGGAAACAACTCGCAACATCAACAACGCATTTGGCCCAGGAACTGCTAATGAACGTACAGTGCAGTGGTGGTTCAAGAAGTTTTGCAAAGGAGATGAGAGCCTTGAAGGTGAGGAGCATAGTGGCCATCAGAAATTGACAATGATCAATTGAGAGCAATCATTGAGGCTGATCCTCTTACAACTGCATGAGAAGTTGCAAAATAACTCAAAGTCGACCATTCTATGGTTGTTTGGCATTTGAAGCAAATTGGAAAGGTGAAAAAGCTCAGTAAATGGGTGCCTCATGAGCTGACAGGAAATGAAAAAAAAAATTGTATTCTGAAGTGTCATCTTCTCTTATTCTACCCAGCAACAACAATGAACCGTTTCTCAATTGTACTGTGCTGTGCGACAAAAAGTGGACTTTATAATGACAACCAGCAATGACCAGCTCAGTAGTTGGACCAAGAAGAAGGTCCAAAGCACTTCCCAAAGCCAAGCTTGCACCAAAAAAAGGTCATGGTCACTGTTTGGTCATTACTGCTGGTCTGATTCAATACAGCTTTCTGAATCCTGGTGCAACCATTACATCCAAGAAGTATGCTCAGCAAATTGATGAAATGCACCAAAAACTGCAATGCCTGCAGCTGGCATTGGTCAACAGATAGGGCCCGATTCTTCTCCACGACAACACCTGATTGCATTTCTCACAACTAATGCTTCCAAAATTGAACGAATTGGGCTACAAAATTTTGCCTCATCTGTACATTCACCTGACTTCTTGCCAACCAACTACTACTTCCTTCAGCATCTCAACAACTTTTTTGCAGGGAAAATGCTTCCACAATCAGCAGCATGCAGAAAATGCTTTCTAAGAGTTCACTGAATCCAGAAGCATGGATTTTTACACTACAGGAATAAACAAACTTATTTCTCGTTGGCAAAAATGTGTTGATTGTAATGGTTCATATTTTGATTAATAAATATCCATCTGAGCCCAGTTATAATGATTTAAAATTCATAGTCCAAACTGCAATTACTTTTGTACCAACCTAATATTTGCTTTTAAATAATTATTGAGAATCTACTATGTATTAAAAACTCCTGTAGGACCTGGACGGAGTTAGATTGTAAAAAGTAACTCATGTGTCTTTTACTGTTGGTAGATGTATGTTTCAAAGGAACAAAATGTGACTGTGAGATTGTGCCATTTATAATGAAATTCTGCCTATATCTGCTAAGAAAATTGAAGCTTCATAGTGTACCCAGTAATCTAGCAAATCAATCAAAAAGTATTTAATACTTGTATGCCCAGACTCCAAGCTCACTATAATACTGGGTACTGAGAGTTTCTGTAAAACTATTCATTTATTCCTAAAAATTGTTTTCGAATGCCTATCAAAAATGACCTTGGGAGTTCCCTGATGGTGTAGTGGCTTAAGGCTTCGGCGTTGGTGCTGGCAGCGCTGCGGCCTGGGTTCGATTCCCAGTCAGGGAGCTACCCACATACCAAAAAGCAAAAAAAAAAAAAAGACCTTGGCCTCAGTTTCTTCAAATCTGGGGAATGGGGAAACAGAAATCCTATCCAAGGGTTACCATTTGGTAAGAAAATCCACTTCAATAGAAGCATGTACCAAATACAGTGTGAGCCCAGAGGAGAGAGATCTTGACCCAGAGAGAACATCACAGAGAGGCTGTACCTATCCACGGGTTAAGGTCAGTAGAGGAATTTCCAGGTAGACCAAGGGGGATGTGTTTCAGGCAGAGGGAACCACATGTGCAAAGACACTGATGTGTAAAAGACAGCATGGTATATTCTTGGAATTACAAAAAGAACAGTTTGACTGGATCATAATGTTCAGTTGGGTAAGGGATGAGAGCAAGAGATAATATCTACTATTAATTTTCATTTTAAATCACCCATTACACATATATTTATTGAGCAGGCTATTATCTGGGTGCTAGAAGACAGGGGTACACCAAAGCAAGTCTGTACCCTGGAGAAATTTATGTCCTGCTGATCACAAAATTTCAGAATGATGGAACAGAGATTTTGAAGATCTGGTCTAACACTTTATCGCCACTTCATTCTGTTTTTGAGATTAACCAAGTGGAGGCACAGGGATTTTTTTCTTTCTTCTTTTTTTAGATTTTATTTAAAATCACATGTCCAAAAGGCAAGGCTTCACAGATGATAAAGGGCTTCGCATGCAAAGACCAGGATTCACTCCAAGAGAATGGCTCCAAAGCTCTAGGAAATACTTCCTTTCAAATGTTAAAGCCCCCACCTGGGCCTTTTATTTCTGACTGGAACTCTGACTAGTCCACCTCACCTATCTCAGAAAAGCAGCCACCTTTCCCAGTCAGAGGGAGCTACCCACATACCAAAAAGCAAAAGAGAGACACAGGCAGGCAAACCCAGGTCCACAGGGGTTGAGGTGCTTTGAGCAGAAGGCTCCTAATTGCTTCCAGGGTTGAACAGAACAATGGTAATTTCTTACCTTGAGATGTAATGCTGAAACTGTAAAAATCACCCAGTTTGTTCCGATTAGATAACACAACATGTTTCCCAAACACTAGGGGAACATTAGTTTTTGCGTACCATTTCAAACAAAACATGGGAATTGTTTTGTTACAACAGAGGAGGAGCTGGAGAAGGCCAGGCTCAGGGGAGGGTTTTCAGGTGGCTCCTGTACCGCCACCTCTGGACAACCATTTCCCCTGCACCTGATGGGCCATCTTTCTGCAAGGAATGTATCTGAAGGGAGTAACTGTAAATAATTCAGTCCTGTAGAATTTTGCATTTGCTGTGAGCTCTTGCATTGATGAAAACCACACTGTTCAAAGTTCCCTTTTCAGGAATAGTGCATTTGCCTAGGCCCTGGCTTTGTGCTGCCCCCAAGCTGTCCTCAGTGGAGAGTGGCAGTGCCTACATCCCCCGTCCCCTCTTCTCGGAGCTGGGGTTGGACCTCCGCCCTAACAAGTAGCCTCAGTTCAGTGGCTTCATGGCGTTCATACTCTGAAACCAGGATTTGGGGATCAGTTATGCTGAGTGACCTCTAAGGTCTCTATTGTACATATAGCTCTGAGTCTATGAACTGGAAAGTTCTATTTTTCAGCAATCCTGGTGCATGAAAATACCAGGTTTTTCAAATGAGTAGGAATGATCATTTATATAACACAAATCATTGGTTCTACAAAAAGGATTCATTAAAATAGCTTGTTCCTTTACATGTATGAACACTTTTATTCAATTAACTAACTTGACTAAGGCACATTCTATGAGGAAGCCACCTGTTGAATAACTAAGAATGTCCAAATAAACATGAAATCTCACTGAACCTTGAGTGACCTTGTTCCTCTGTATCTCCAGGAAAAGAAAGCATTTCATTTCTCATACCTTCAACCTCTCCCCTGATGTAAGCTGCTACTTTTGGAAGACGTATTAACTCTGACAGAAAATTCCATGAGCAACAGATCTTCTTTACATGATAGAATTATAGGCCAGGAAGAAACATTAGCTATTTAGTCCAATGCCCATCCTGCTCCTACCCTATCCCACCCATGTTCACAGATGAGAAATTGAGGCACTTGCAAGACAAATCTTGGACCAAGGTCACAGGTTGGAATAGAACCTGCTTTCTGTAAAGCAGACATCTTTCGGTCAAATTCTACCTTAATGACTTGCAGTATTATTTTGGAATTAGTATTTCAGCCTCAAAGAATATGAAAAAACAGTGTCACCAAGGAGTCCAAACCCTCATTCTGCTTTTTATTTTATTTATTTATTTATTTTTTTATTTTTTTGTTTTTGCTTTTTGGTATGTGGGTAGCTCCCTGACTGGGAATCGAACCCAGGCCGCAGTGCTGACAGCACCAACACTGAATCCTTAAGCCACTGCACCATCAGGGAACTCCCTCATTCTGCTTTTGTCTGCACACATTCTTTATGCATCTAATTCCCTCCTAAGCCCCTGCAGAGCAAGAAGTTAATCAAACACAAATGCCTCACCAGAACCAATTCCAACATGCGGACATTTAGATGCGCACAAAAGATAACAGCTGGTTATTTGCTTTTGGAAAGGTCTTTTTGATTTAAACAAATACAATCCCTTTATGTGGGGAATTTTTCTAATGCATTTTAAGTATTTCTTGATTTATACACACCTTTGAAACACCAATACTACTTAATAAAAATGTTTTTTGTCAATAATCAACTCCTATGCCCTTATCCTTTCAGTTCAAGGTTAATGCACAATAATGAGGACTTGAACCAAACGAAAAATCTACTTCAGTCAGGCACAGGTTAGAAATGCCCCAATGTCCTAAGCACTTCCAGATTCACCCAAGATCCCTTGAGCCAGACACTGTATTTTCTCAGTTAAGCCTCATGAGAATCCAAAGATGTGCTTCAAACCTAGCTATTCTGTGTCCAAAACCAGTGTTTTCTCCACTCCATGGTATTACTCAATTTCCATTTCCTGTAAATCATGTATGTTCAGCCACATGAAAACTGGTTCCCTCTGTCACTTTTTGTGAAGACTTTTATTTGATTTGCAATTTGTTAAATAAATTAACATTATATTTGGGATTGTGATTCCGCAAACTGATATACTTTGTTTCCCTGTTTAATTCAGTTTGTCTTTGTTCCCTAACTAAAACATACCACAAAGTTAATATTAATTTTCTTGGGAGTTCCTATTGAACTTAAAATATTTTAAAAACAAAAGCTATCCCAAACATTTAGCAGAACTCACTTGCTAGAAACACTTGCAAGAAATACTTTTTATGGTATGGTTAGGTCATCTGAGCAGTTTCTCCTCTGTAACACATAATGTCAGTGTAGCCTTATTCCTAATTTGTACCCCAGTGTCTCTAATAACTCTTAGCTATCAAGAAGTCGACCTGTAGATATGGGGGCCTCCGCAGGCTGTGCAAATGCTGACAACTGGAGGGGGCTCCAGTTGTTCAGGATTGTCCACACAATGCCCCAAGCAGCCCCCCAAGCACACTGAGGTGGACACATTGAACTCTCACAAATGGGGCAGCCCAGGCTCCACTACGTTTACCTGCCACCCTCTGCAAAAACAGTAGTTTAGTAAACACTCAAAGACCTTTAAAAGTAGCTTCTCTGTGGTGTCCAGGTTCTACTTCCAAGGTAGATCGAATTTGTTTCCAGGATGTAGGAAGGCAATGGCTTCAATCTTGCTAGCGAGGACAAAGTCTCCATTCTTGAAGACATGCTCAGGTGATCTCATTCTGTGCAAGTACAGTCTTGCATCCTTGGACCTTCAAACCAGGACATCAGGCTCCATCCCCACGATAATCAAATCCCACAGCATAACTCAAAGGGCAGCCAGTCAGCATGCACAGGTCTTGCTGTCCTTCAGGCAGAACACTACTAGGATACTGAAAAACCTAGGTTCATCTCTCTCCCTCTCCCCCGCCCCCACACCATTTTTAGAGATACCCACTTCCCTCAGTGACCAGACACTCTTAATCCAAAGACAAATGGAGAATGCACCATCAATCGAGGTGTTCAAGCAGAGACTGAACCTGTTGGGAACATTCTCCCATGGAGGTGAGGCTGAGACCAGATGACCTTGGAGGGCACTGCCAAGCCTCAGGTTCTATAGTGCATACATGTCCCCTTGGATCGTCACATCACACTCACCCTCCCTCACATAGGAGGTCCAAGGAGAAGTCACCAAGGACTATAATGCTCTCTGCCCAGCACATGCATTCCTGATGAACTAAAAGCGTGGGTTTTCTAGGTAAGGGTGTTTGCACTATGGACCTTTGGAGAGCAATTAGAGGAAAGAACAAGAATGCATTTGGAAACAACTGTTTATTTATCAACTCTTAAGAAAACAAGAGAGTTGGAGTTTAATTAACTCTTTTCTCTTCTTGGTGAGGATCTCAGCTTAACCATACCTGCGAGAAGGGATTTCATCCTGCTCTCTTTCAAAGATAGATGAGCAAACTCCCAACTTTCCCTCAGGGACACCCAGGCCCACTTCTGTCTGGTGCTCCCTCACGCCAGAAAATAACCAGCCTCTTCCATAGCTTCCCGTCCACAGGATGTCTGCCAACCCTGATTCTAAAACCAACATTAAGCCATAATTTCATTCCCCCTAAATGTCTGTCTGTTTCATCTGAGTTTCAAAGAGAAAACATACCTTAGAGGAAGCCAACCCCACATTTATAGATAAGGAACTCTGCATAAGATGTGCCTCTTCGGGGGCAACCTTTGTTAGCCTGTTGCTGTGCTACAAAGAGGAAGTTAATCCATTAATTTCGGAAGAGCTGAATCCAGATACACATTACCATGTTCTTTTTAAAAAACAGACTGTATTTTAACAACAGTTCTGTCACTATTCTGTACACCTGAAACTAATAAAATATTGTCTGTCATCTGTAATGGAAAAATAAATTAGATACAAAGAACAGTTTTAGATTTACAGAAGTTACCACACTCTTCTAAACACTAAACAAATCTATCCATCCTGTTACTGTTTTACTAACTGTGCCCTCTCATGTCCTACAGCTCATTGTCAAAATAATTTGTTTTCCATTCTATTGGCACTAAGTGCCTTATATGGGTACATGCTTGGTTCAAGTTTCAGGAACAATTTGCTTGTTTTCCAAAGGGAAATGTCACAAAGAGCAACTTTCATACACAGGTTCTGAACTGCAGGCAGGAAGAGAATTTTATTAAATTAGACCAAAGTCCAAATATAATCATGATAAAACTAGCTAACATTTACTACATACCTTTTATGAAGCAGGCATGATCTCAGTTAATCTTCCAATCAATCTAATGAGTTAGTTGTCCCCATTTTCAAATGAGAAAAAATGAGGCTTGGAAAAGTCGTCTAAAGACACCCAGGTTGGTAATCAGCAGCTGGGATAGGCTTTGAACAAGCTTAGACTTTGTCTTTTCTCTTGTGTGGAATGACTTCAATCTTTAATGTCAGCATATTGGTCTTAAGTTTGTACCTGATTTGATAACTCATTCACACACCCAGGCTACACAATTACTACATGTGACTTGTACAAAATACCATATGAGTTCTTAGTATCTATCACATGAGCTGTGTGACATAGTGTAAATATGGTATGTGCAGATACTCATCCTGGACACAAGGATTCCCAAAGCTTGGCAAATATATTTGTATACTGTGACATTTACAACACACTTTTCATTTATATTAAGCTGATAATACTCATATTTCCTCACTTACAGGAGACAAACAGTATGACCTAGAATTAAGTACAAGGGTTTTGGAATTTGAATGTCTGGGTTTAATTCCTGTATCCACAATGTATTAACAAGTTAACTCATCTCTCAGTACCTTAGTTAACCCATGTGAGATATCAGATTGATAACCATAGTGCTTCCTCATGGGCTTGTGGTGAGAAATAAGATAATACACATAAAGTACTTAGCACATCCCTTTGTATATACTGAATGCTAAGAAAAGTCCATGTTGCATTGTTTTTATGTCTGCAATTGTGTGTGTAAGCATCACATATCCATCACTAATGTAATAATGTAGATTAGGCAGCAAGGCATGTCTGGTTGCACAGGCACACCATACACACACCAACCAGCACTATAAACATCCACTTTGCACAGTGCCACACAGTCTGCATATGTGAAATCCACTGATCACTTCAGCAGCTCCCCACTCACAAAAAAGGGAGATGGATAAAGACTGAAGTCAACTTAATAGCTTAAAATACAGGTTATTTACTTTAAGGCCTGTGGAGAAGGGGGAAGGTGGGAAATGGCAACAACTGGTACAATTATGATCATTATCTCTATCATTATTATTATGACAAGTATGAATAGAAGTCTCAGCTTGCAGCATCTCCAATTTCTGTACTTGCCTATTCTAAAACAGCAAGAGAAAGCTTCATTGCTTCCTTACAAAGACAGCGGTTTTGCCATTCAATTACATCGCCATCACCCTCCATAGAATTTAAAAGATGGCATTTGGGTCTCCTATTCAAACGAGTGATCTCTCTATCCCTTTCATTACAGGAGAAGCAAGTGGTAAAGCTAATGCAATGTGCTGTAACTAATGCCTTGGAAATGCCTAAAGCACAAGCCTAATCCACTTTGAAGACTAACTGCATTCAGAATGCTAGGTTTTATATTAAGCTATATATTACAGTTAAATCAGCTTCGGGGGAAAAGCCTCTTTGAACTAGAGCTAAACCATTTTCATTTATTTCTAAAACTTACAAGAGCCTGGCACAAGAGAAAAAAAAACCCCAAACAAACTTCAATAATAAGATACTAATTTAACCCTTGGCTGAGCAACAGCAATGGCAGCTGTGTGGGTTTTGCACAAAGGCTATTGTATGTGTGCATGATATGTAGAACCCTCACAGGCATAATGGGGCCAAAAGGTCGGGCTATTTTAATAGGAAACACTAAGCTCACGCCCCAACGTCCCTATTTTACCAATGGCAAGAGTTAGTGATTAAACAGTGACAAACAAGAAAGGAACTTCACTCATCACGCATGTTCTGCGGGTCTTCAGAGAGCGATCAGTAGAAGGGAACCCCATATTTTCCCTCTGATCCCTTCCCATGTGCTTAATGGAACATTAAATTCATCCCTGAATTTAAAAAAAAAAGTGGGATGTGCAAATGGTCCCTGAGTTCTTTGGAAGTTTCCAATATGCCCCTCTCCCATAATGACATTTCCTCACATTTGTTGATCACGTTTCTGCTTAAGATATGTTACCCCAGCACTGCCATTCATGCAACAAGGGAGACCCAGGAAAGATCAAAGCAGAGTGCCCCAGGTCTCTCATTTTGACAGAATATGGGGCTTTGCTACATTTCTCAGAGGGACAAAGGGAATAAAAACAGGGTGATGATAAATAAAGAAGGAAGTGTAATTTCTCTCCATTGCTGGTTTCAAGGGCAGGGGACCATGTGTGCCCTTCAAGTAATGGTGACAGCCCAGGACAAGGTGAGCTCAGGGTAGACAATGATGTAATCGAGGTTCCATTCCAGGCAGGTAATAGTCAAGCTCAAGATGGATTCTGTCTAAAAACAAGATAATAAAGAGAGTGTATGTGGGTCTTTGAGTTTCTTAACTTAAAAAAATTCAGTCAGACAAAATTATGGAAGAAATAGTACATTCAAGGAGTGGGCCTTCATATAATAGCACCAAGCTTTCAGATAGCAACATGGAAAAATGTAGTTAAAGCCAGAGATAGAAACACAGATGTTGCTAAGAGAAAATCAGTAAACCTGTTGACCTCACAATCCTGCTTCTAAGACATCTGTTTGGAGAAATAGTGGTTTGGGAGTTGAGTAGACCTGAGTACAAATCCTAGCTCTATATTCACTGGTGATGTGTCTTAGCCAAGCTATTTCTCCAGGTTTCAGTTTTTTTCTGTGCAAAAGGGGAATAATAACACACACTTCATGGGGTGTGAAAATCAAGTGAAACACTATTACACAAGTAAAGTGCCTGGCACATACCAGGAACTCAACAAATTGCTTTATATTATTCTTAACAGTAATAATAATTATTTCTTATGCGAGAGAATGTTTATTTAACAGTAAAAAGTTACCAACCAAATTATTAATCAGTAGAATGACTAAGGAAATCATGGTATTTTCACTCAGAGGAAAAAGGCAACGATTTAAAAATATAAATATATGTTTATCATATAGTTAATATATTCACTATATATTTGTTTATGGTTATTTTTGTATCCATTTGCATACATTTGCTGGAAATGGAATGGTGTTGCACATACACTAAAATTACAACATCATGTGTGTGTGTGTGTGTGTGTGTGTGTGTGTGTGCTTGTCTATGTTACATTAAGTGATATCAGGGAGCAGGGTTTTGCCATTCCAAAATATGTCTCTGGCATAAGGATTATTTTTAGATTGATTATTTTTAAGAAACAAAAGACTCACGAAGGATCGTTGGCCTTCCCCCTAACTGCTACAAGAATTTAGTTAGGGGATCTGTTCCAAGAAGGGGCCCATCCCCATAGATAACTAAAGTATAATATGAACTGGGTGTAAGAGGTGGAGAGGAGCCCATGTCATCAAAGCCCACTCTGTGTCCCATTGCCTCTGCAAGGCCCAGCAGACAATTGTTTACCAAACATCTGTTTTTCTGTCTCCATGTGAGCTGCCTTCCCCCCTTTGAAGTCCTGGAGTACTCCTTCTTTTTGTTTCAGAATGGCAGGTAAGCCCCACTTGCCTAACCTTCTTTGGGCCCCCCATATTCTCATGAAACCCCTGCAAATACAAAATGAAATTTGATTTTCTCCTGTTAATCTGTCTCATGTCAATTTACTTCTTAAACCAGCCAGAAGAACCTAGAATGCTAGAGGAGAAACTTTTCTGCTCTGACAGTGGTATCCTTATAGATTTCACTTGCTCATAATAATTAATTGTTTTAAGATAAAATATGTTTAATCTAATAAAATGTCAAAATCAAATTCAGTCCTTAATTTAAAATGAAAAAATTAGGAAAGTGCAGATGGTCTTAGGTATTTCTCAATCTCTGAGGAAATACACCTTAAGTCAGAAACCTCAAGCCCAGACTTGGTACAGCAAGCCTAAAGAGTAGCAGATCAGTTTCAGACCTAACATTATGATTTCTAGAGATGTACCTACAGGATTGCTTAGAGAAAATCATTTAATAATTTTAAAAATCTTATTTATTTAATTATTAGATATCTGTTGCATATATTTGTTTTATCAGATATATTCTAGGCACCGTGCTAGGTTGTCTTGCCCTTGATGAGTACATAACCTACTGAAGAAGATAAGCTGTTCAAATATTTAAACATAAGGCAGTGGGAAGGGCCATAAAAGATACATGAGGCTCTTTACAGGTTGCATCCATTATCTCAATAAACCATAAGTAGGCATGAAGAAGGAGATATATTTTGTAGTTAAAAAAATTAAACTGCTTGGAAGCCCCTCAGCAGCTAAGTGGCAGAGCAAGGGGACCTGAACGCGTGTCTTCTAGTGACAGCTCTCTGCCTTCATCACTCTACCACAGCCTCTCCCTACATAGAGTGATCAGGAAGCTCTCTTTGCCAGTATCTCCTTTCTAGGTCTCCCTTGTCCCTCCTCAGACCCTGACTAAGAAGAGGAGATGGACACCCTGCTTTTGAAGGGATGTGGGTGCCCTTGCCCCTGCCAGTGGGAACAGGACTAGCAGCGGCAGGGGCCTTGTGTTGGTCGGGAACCAGGGCTCTGAAGTCTTGAATCCCTGGCAGTCTTAGAGCCACAAATGGAGCATCTAAGGGACATATGGGCATACCTGGTTTTACTCTAAAATATTTGTTTCTGTTCTGTCTTGGGAGGTTGGAGGAGAGAAGTTTTCTCCTCAGACCCTTATATTCCCTGCTCCTACCCAATCCTGACTCCTTCACTCCCCTTTTTCTCTTCCACTTTTTACCCCTTTTCTCAGTAAGATAGCCCTCCACCTTTTCCCCATCTCTTCTTCTGGTTCTATTAACTAGTTTGTCTTTGTCCCCAGTGCTTCTGTCCCACAAATCCCAAGGACCTGGTCCCTGACATCATAACCATAACCTTCCCACCTCAGCCTGCCTGCTGGCCTCTCTGAGCTTATTAGAACCAGAGATTTCTGTCATGGACTCAGAGGAAAAGGTGGAAATGGAGAACTCATTTCTAAATCTGATCTGTGATCCAGTAATTCCAACTCTACCACGGTATGTAACAAACAGATTCTCAGTGAGAGTAAGTCACACACTTGTGGCTGAAGGAAAATGAGAGAGCCCTTCCCATAAAGAAAGACATTTCATGTCCTAAAGCCTGTGCTTCGGTGTTTGTTTGTTGTGGATTTCGTTATTGTAATCTGTATTTCTTTTTATTGTTCAATTTATTGTAATCTTTGTAATCTGTATTTCTTTTTATTGTTCAATTTATTGGGGTGACATTGGTTAGTAAAAATTACACAGGTTCCAGGTGTACAGTTCTACAGTGCAACGTCTACATGTTGTGTTGTGTGTTCATCACCCAGAATCTGTTTTCTTTCCCCCACCATGTATTTGAGACCCTGTCTGTTCTCCCCGACCCCACTCCTCCCATACCCTAGGTAACCACTAACCACTAAACTACTGACTGTGTCCATGAGTTTTTGTCCCTTTGTTGCTTTCAGGTTTGTATTCACACATATGAGTGAAATCATATAGTTCTTGGCTTTTTTCTGTCTGGGTTATTTTGCTTTACACGATGGTCTCAAGGTCCATCTATGTTGTCATAAATGTCCCTATTTCATCTTTTCTTATGACTGAGTAATATTCCACTGTGTATATGTACCACAGTTTCTTTAGCCCATCGTCCAATAAAGAACACTTTGCCTGGTTCCATGACTTGGCCACCACGAATAGTGCTGTGATAAACATTAGGATACATGTATCTTGATAAACTAAGGCTTTCAAATTTTGGGGGTAGATACCCAGAAGAGGGATTGCCAGGTCACATGACAATTCTATTCTTAGTTTTTTGAGAAACCTTCATACTGTCCTCCATAGTGGTCATATCAGTTTGCACTCCCACCAGCAGTGTACCAGAGTCCCTTTTTCTCCACATCCTCTCCAGCACTTGTTATTCCTTGTCTTGTTGATAACGGCCATTCTCACAGGTGTGAGGTGGTATCTCATTGTGGTTTTGATTTGCATTTCCCTGATAGCTAGTAAAGTTGAGCATTTTCTCATATATCTGTTGGCCATTTGTATGTCTTCCTGGGAGAAGTGTCTGCTCAGGTCCTCTGCCCATTTTTTAACTGGATTGTTTGTTTTTTGTTGTTATTGTTGGTGAGTTGTACAAGTTCTTTATATATTTTAGATATTAGCCCCTTATCAGAGGTGTTGTTTGCAAATACTTTCTTCCATTCAGTTGGTTGTCTCTTTGCTTTTTTGATGGTTTCTTTTGCTGTGCAGAAGCTTTTTAGTTTGATATAGTCCCATTCATTTCTTTTTGCATTTACTTCCCTTGCCTTTGAGGTCAGGTTCATAAAGTTCTCCCTAAACCCAAGGTCTATAAGTTTAATAATAAGATTTTCTTGTATACAGTTTATTGTTTCAGGTCTCATGTGAAGGTCTTTAATTTATTTCAAGTTCATTTTGATAGATGGTGACAGTTTACAGTTCAGATTTATTCTTTTGCATGTGGTTTCCCAATTTTCCCAGCATCATTTACTGAAGAGGATTTCTTTTCCCCATGATATATATTTTTGCTCCTTTGTCAAAAAGTATCTGTCCATATATTTGTGGATTTATATATTTCTGGGTTTTCAATTCTGTTCCATTGGTCTGTGTGTCTGTTTTTCTGCCAGTACCAAGTTGTCTTAATTACTGACACACTGTAGTATAGATTGAAATTGGGGAGTGTGATGCCTCCAACTTTGTTCTATTTATGTAGGATTGCTTTGGCAATTTGGGGTCTTTTGTGGTTCCATATGAATCTGATGATTCTTTTATCTTTTTCTTGAAAGAACATCTGTGGGATTTTGATGGGAAATGTTAAATCTGTATATTGTTTTAGGCGATAGGGCCATTTTAACTATGTTGATTCTTCCAATCCATGAACATGAAATATCTTTCCATTTCTTTATGTCCTCCTCAATTTTTTTAGTAGTATCTTATAGTTTTTAGTATATAAGTCCTCATATTCTTTGTTAAATTTATTTCTAGATATTTTATTCTTTCTGTTGTGATTGCAAATAGTATTGTTTTTCTCATTTCTTTTTCTGAAGTTTCATTGTTATATAGAAATGCAATTGATTTTTGTATATTCATTTTATATCCTGCAACCTACTATATTTGTTTAGTATTTCTAATAGTTTTTTTGGTGAAGTCTTTAGTATTTTCTATATAAAGGATCATGTCATCTGCAAAAAGTGACAGTTTGACTTCTTCTCTCCCAATTTGGATACCTTTTATTCCTTTCTCTTGCCTGATTGCTGTGGCTAGAACTTCCAGTACTATATTAAATAGCAGTGGAGACAGGGGGCATCCCTATCTTGTTCCTGGTATTAGGGGAATGGGCTTCAGCTTTTCCTCATTCAGTATGATGTTAGCTGAGGGTTTGTCATATATGGCCTTTAGTATGTTGAGGTACTTTCCTTCTGTACCCATTTTATTCAGTGTTTTGATCATAAATGGATGTTGTATCTTGTAAATGCTTTTTCTGCATCAATTAACATAATCATATGGTTTTTATCTTTTAGTTTGTTTATGTGTGTGATCTAGATTTTCAAGCACCTAAATCACTGACCTTGAAGGCTGGAATAAGGCCCACTTCTCACAGGTGCACTGTGTACAGGAAGCCATGTCAGCAGCAGGGCAAAGATCTTTGAGTTTTGAGCCAGCATGTCTGCCACTAAGTCATTAGGCTGTCATAGTAATTCAGCACCAAAAAGGCCTGTACAATGGGCATATTTTAAAAACCAAAGGCAAATAAATAATTGATAAAAGTAGGCTGACCAGATATCCTGTTTAAATGGGACAGAAAACAATGGTACTGTCCTGTTTGAAAGAGGACATATCGTCAGCCTACTGACACCTTGAATTTAGCCCAGTGAGACTAGGCTGACCGCACGTACCATTTGAAATGGGACAGTACCGTTGTTTTCTGTCCTATTTCAAATGGTAAGTCTGGTCAGCCTAGATAAAAGTGATCTTGTTCACAGAAAATGGGGCAGGGAAGGGCAGGCAAAACATATGAGACCAGACGTGCTCCAGCTGAGAAATGTGAATGCTCAGTAGTGTCAAGAGAGCCAGAATCGGGAATTTCAGAGATCAGATGACACCCTGAGACACGGCTGCCAAAAAAGAAACCTTTGTAAGTGAAACACTTCTATACACATAAACAATATGATTTTACAACACCCTTATAAGGGAAATAGAATGGACATAATGGTACCTTGTAGATGAAACAACAGGATCAGAAAAATTCTAAGACTTGCATGAGTCCCATAGTAAGAAGAAAGGATTTCCAGTCAGGTGTTCCCTTTCTGAATTAACTGTAAATATTGAAAGTGTTTGCCTGGTAGTCATGTGAGACAATGACAGTGTTGGGAACTCTGGTCTTCTTAATTCCAATTCAGAGGTCTTTTACTACCTAAAAATGCCTAGGTAACCTAAGTAGGTAAGTAATCAAATTTCTTTTTCTACATATCTTGATAAAGATTGCTTTGAATCAGTGCTACCTCTGGGCAAATACCAGAAAAAAAAAATGAAAAAGAAGACTAGCATCACAAACCAGCTTAGTCCTCATCATATTACTTCTAGTCTTTGAATAATTAAATATCACACTTCATCTGGATGTTACAGAAGCTGTGTTCTAACTCTCAGCTGCAGGGGGCTTTTGATTAAAGAGTACTTCTAGTCTTCCCAGGTCTGGCATAGAAAAGGACAAGAATCTAAAACCTGATAGACTGGGTCAGCATTGGTGTTAGGACGCAGGGTTATCCTGCATAAATTCATGCTCAATAAGTTAGAGACAGTCCAAACCATCCCAGCAGATTTCCTGGCATCCCAGTTATTCTACTTAATTATAAATGCTCCCTACCCATCAGCACCTTAATGCATAGGTAATCCTGCCAAACCTTTTTCAGTTTGCCCTATGGCCAATACACCTTAGCTCAAAGGTTTGGGGTGGAAGAAGAGGGTCCCACAATTCTTCCTTCATTCCATTCTATTTTCTTAGAAAGTAATGAGCTGTAACTTGGCATCCATTTACATGCTCAACTTAGCCAAATAATTGCGAAAAATCAAATAAAATCTGATGGTTGGACAATTATTGCTTTCTGAGTTACAATACTAGTTTTAACATAACACTGTATTTACACAAAATAAGAGAGGTAACGGGGAGCCATGTAAACAAACAACCAGCTATAAGGATATAACAAAGGGGGCAGCAAAATCCCAGCTGGGTTTCTACGCTCAGGCAATGCCCCAAACCATCATTCTCTTCCGTGTCACTTAGTTTTCTCTGAGAGCAGCTGAGAAAACTTGGGTCCAGAAAGACTAATCACTCCTGCAAGTTTACAGAGTGAAACACTGGTTCCTGGCAAGGACTTGCAGTGAGGCTATGTAGTCAGCTACAACCGGTGCCCCAAAGTTTAGCATCATACCAAAGGCACCAAAAGGCCATCTTGTCAAATGGCATTCACAGAGAGCTATATGCTTTCATTTAGAATTCTCAAGATTATGATCCTAACACCTAGAGCCTTCTCCTCAGTATAAGAAAACAGCCTTGAAAACCTGGATTCGGGACCATCTGGAACCACCTTGGGAGCAACAACCTTTTGCCTATTGTCTACGGAAAAGCCTAGATCACGAGCTCCCAGAGAGTAGAGGCTCTATCTTGATTAAGGCTGGATCCAGAGTCTAGCTCAGTGCTTGGTCTGTAAACAGCCCTTGATAGCTACGTGTTGCATCAGTGAATGGAACTGCACAGTAAATTTGGGGAGATAGGACAGACAATTGTAAGCCTATCCATTTGCTTGTAGCCCTGGCATTCAGGGGCTCTGACTTGACTGGACTTACTTTGAAAAAGTCAGTTTACCAATCCTGTTTAAAGCTGCCAGCTATAACTAGACTGATAGGGCAAATCATTGGGTGGTGTGGTACAAGTTCTTTCGCCCTCTGGTGGCCAGGATGATTTCAGATTCCAAAGCCCCTCCACCCTCTCTCCCCAGCACTCCCAGTGCTTTGAATTTAACCACCCTGGTAGCCAAGAGTCTGCAGATTTCATTTTACCGACTTCTTCCTCCAAACTAAGGAGTCATTGGTTTGTGAGCCAGAAAGATGTCACCGCATTCCCTGAGTCCTTGAAGGGGGCTTCTCGTCTTTTCACTGAGAGCAGACGAGTATGTCAAGAAGCTGAACTGGAACCGCTGAAACTTAATTACTTTCAGTGAATGGTCTGTGGTTTCAAGAGCTCCTAGAAAAAAAGGCCACTCAAAGAAAATAATAATTTGCAGTCTGGAATGTTCAGATTTCTATCTATGTGAGGTTATCAGGTCAGGTCACCCTTTTGAGCATACTTTA
Source organism: Lyroderma lyra (assembly GCA_004026885.1). Taxonomy (NCBI): domain Eukaryota; kingdom Metazoa; phylum Chordata; class Mammalia; order Chiroptera; family Megadermatidae; genus Lyroderma; species Lyroderma lyra. The sequence continues at coordinate 74,568 of PVJL010000989.1, read as the reverse complement.
AACCTTGTGCAGTAAGTCCTTGAAAAACATAATTTCATTCAACGTTGTTTAGTCATAAAGTTGATAAGATGCCGTAGGAATTTAATTCTTGTTTATATCAATTAACTTATGGTAAAATGGTTTCACTATACATCATCTTGCTTAAGGTCACAGAGCCTATCAAGGATGGTAAGTGAGGACTTACTGCATTGCCAGCATTCCCTGATTACATCCCCACTTCAGAGAAGGAGAAACTAAGGATCCAAACCAATTATTGAAAAATGGTAAGTATCCTCTGAAGCCTACAGAAGGTTTTCAGTTTTATTTTGTTTTGTTTAAATGTGTGGTAAATGAAAAACAAAAACACAAACTGCTTCAGAGATTCCTCAGGTAAGCAGCACCTGTGCAGGGGTTTTGTGTCCGGCTGCTGACCCTCTAGTACCTCGAACAGTGTCTGACACACCAACACATACTCGGTGAGTGAGTGAGTGAGCTGAGCCTAATGGGAAACAGGCACTTCTGGAAGGGAAATTATTGCATATTGGAGATGATGCCATCTCCTTCTCAGGGCCCTTTAAAAACAGATTGCATTCTCATTTATCTTAATTAACAAATTTTGAGGGCTAGAAATCATCAGTCTGATCCTGTTCTTTGGTTTCATTCATTCCCTTCACAGATGAGGAAAATGAAGGTCAGAGAGGTTAAATAACTCACCACAGGTCACACAGCAATTTCCTGGCAAAGCCCACAGTAAATCTGAATCTTTACCTCTGATACTTTCTAAAAGAGCAATGATGTTGGAAGTTTTTGGCAGTGACTTACAGTAAGAAACACATGATGACCCAGTGCACACCTACACACGTACACACACACAACACTAAGAAAGGTTTCATGACACAACACTTACCTTCTCCATGTAATGCACAGTGGCTTATTGTCTAATTTCTTTTTACTTTTATAATATTCTGATCACAACTCACTAAATTAAGTTCACAACTTGAAATTTAAAAACATCCCATTGCAGCATCTTGCTAACTACACCCTTTCTTGGCTGACATCCTCCAGAATTTTCTGCCAAGGAAAACTAGAATGACCAGCTTCTTGGGACCCCTTGGCCCAAATATGCCGATTTTATGACTTAGTACAGGCACCATCTCTCACCATCAAGTTCCATTTCGTCCCCAAGAGTGCAGTGCAATCCCCTCCTTTCCAGCCAGGGTAACCACAGCAGTGTGCTCAGAACACACACCAGGGCCACTGGCAGCAGCCTTGTCCTCGACCTTGACTGCTCTCCGACCACAAGTTAGCTTGTCCTTATCTCTTACAAGCCTCACTCTGCTGCCGTCACTCTCCCTCTAGCCCAGGAGCCAGGAAGTGGGGTAGGGGTGACAGGAAGAAGAGGAGCAGGGAAGGGGCGAACAGAACAAGTGGGTGCCTCTGAGGTCATTGGCTACATAAGTAGGTGTGAACAGATGGATTGCTGAGTAACCTTCAGGAGGCAGGCAGGCAGGCGTCTCTCTCTCTCTCTCTCTCTCTCTCTCATACATACACAGGGTTATAACATACTCTCCATTCTCCTAACCACATTTGATCATTTTCTCCTCTATCTTTTTCCCAGACCACACTTATCAAATATTCTCCCTCTTTCTATATCTCTCTTGAGCTAAGATAGTAGTTAACATGGTGAGGAGCCAGTTTCTCCACTGTTTCTCTTCTGACAGGCTGGAACTTTCTACCCTGACTTCTCATTTTCCTGCTGAGAATCAGCAAGAGAGGCTTTGGCAGAGGGGTGCTGTGTGGCAGCCAGAGCTGAAGACCTCCCCATAGCAACCTGGGCACGTTCCCAAGACTCCCTAACACAAAGCAGGATCTCCAGCTCACGACTGCCGGTCCCCCGCTCCGCCCAGCCCTTACACTGAGTCTCAGCTTGGCTGCAGGGCAGATTAGCAAAGGCAGTGAGCCAGGAGGAAAGCTGCACGATGCTCTGAATGCTCATTGGCCATTTCAGATATTTTCAGAGACAATTTCTGAGCCCGGAGTTGCAGGCCTGGGGTTCTCCTCCTGAAAGGGGATGATTAGAGTGAACTGAGAGGCAGTTCTCTGAGCACTACTCTAACTGTAGCTCTGCCACCAACATGCTGCATGATGTTAAGTCACTCATTTAACCTCTCTGGCTTTCAGTTACTTCGTTTTTAAAATGAGAGATTAGATTAAAAAAAACAGCCAAATGAATTGGTCACCTCCAATAATAGTTCAAGGAATTAGTTCATTATGTTGAAAACTGCAAATAAAGGAAAATATTCAAGCATTTATCCTTTTTCCCCATATGTCAACAACAACACTAGATAAACAAATCATTGTCAGGGGTAAGCACCTCTTTGTAAAAGTAGTCCAACAAATAAATTGAAAGAAATGATGGAATATCACCACTTTGCAACTACCTTTCAATTGGTGAATCTAGTCATTGAGCGTCAATGGATCACAAAAGGACAGACATTATGTGCTTCCCAAGGAGAGAACATACCAGCACCCACAATCTTGCCAAAACAATGTATTAGATCAGACTTCTGGGCCCAGCAACCAATGTAAGGGATCGAAGAGCACAGAGAGATGTGAACTGCCTGATGGGTGTGAGAGCAGCCCAGTGCAAACTGCGAGCAGCTCCATGGGTTAAATGCTCTGAGTTCTTCAAAAAATAAAGTTTGAGGGAAAGAAATTGGTGAAGCGTGAATCCGGGGAGTAACCGAGACTTATAAGGCATGTCAATTTTTTTTAATGGAAAAGACTACATTAGAAGGTCCAGGGACTTGCAGTTGGCTGAGGAAACTACAAGGAAACAAGAATTAGGAGGATGATTACTTTGGAGAGGGGACAGTCTGTGGTTATTAAATCAGGGTACATAGGAGGGCTTCTAAATAGACAGTAGAACTTTATTACTTGTGTGTCATTCTCTGTGTCTGTATGTATTTTATAATAGGGGCCCCAACCTTTGGGCTCTGGACTGGTACCAGTCCATGTCCTGTTAGGAACTGGGCTGCACAGCAGGAGGTGAGCAGAGGGCCAGCAAGTGAAGCTTCATCTGTATTTGCAGCTGCTCCCCATGGCTGCTGTTATTCCCTGAGCTCTGTCTCCTGTCAGATCAATGGCAGCATTAGATTCTTATAGGAGCCTAAACCCTATTGTGAACTGTGTATATAAGGGATCTAGGTTGCGTGCTCCTTACGAGAATCTAATGCCTGATGATCTGAGGTGGAGCTGAGGCGGTGATGCTAGCACTGGGGAGTGACTGCAAATACAGATTAACATTAGCAGAGAGGTTTGACTGCACGGAGACCATAATAAATCAATTGCTTGCAGACTCATATCAAAACCCTATCAGTGAGGGGTAAGTGACATCCCCCGTCACCCTGCCGTATATGGAAAAATTGTCTCCACAAAACTGGTCCCTGGTGCAAAAGGGTTGGGGACCACTTTTTTTTAAATGAGAGAGTAGAAAAATCACCTTTAATTCCTCACAGACTAAGACACTGGATTCTGGGATTCTAAGTCTGGAAAGCTACAGGGGTTGCAGTGGGGGTGTTGGTCATGAGAGCCATATTCTGCAGGTGGCAGGAAGTCTAAGACTGTTCCAGCCTTGAGTCCTGACTGCCACATACTGGCTGTGACAATGAGAAATTCAACTCACCTCTCTCAATCTGTTTTCCTCACCTACTAAGTGGAGATAATAATAGTCCCTGCCTTGCCGTTATGATAATTAAATAAGATAACTCATCAGAGGTCTTAGTGTAGGTCTGGCACACAGTAAGTACTCACCATAAGTTGGTTAGTAATAATAACAATAATAATAATAATTGCTGTTATTACCTATCTGGTTATTAGGATGCCCTTGATGTGAATAGAAGTACACCAGAAGGTGGATTTCTCCTTCAGAAAGGAGTACGAGAACATGGCCCTAGTACCCGGGCTGGTTGCAGAACGTGCAGCTTCACAAGCCTCCAGGCTGCTCTGCACCGTGACTCCCAATGAATGTGCTGCCTTTTGACTCACTCTTCCTCCTCTCCATTAAGCACCGAATCAGGCTTCCACTCCAAGCCATTCTCATCAAAAACCGTGATCACCAAATTAGCCAGGTGGCCTGTCTGTCCTTGGTTCTTAGTTTCCAGGTGAAAGAAGCCTAGGGACCACTAGCTGTGTTCATTAGTGACTGGAGCCACTTTGTGTAAGGAAGTCACTAGGATGACCAAATGGCCATGGGAGATAGGAGAGTCCAGTGATTAGGAGCATGAGCTCTGCCCGGGCTGACGACACCCCACACCCACCTCCTGGGGCTCTGTAGGGACACAAACAGCATCTGGGATCTGGGCAGCATCATACCCTTGTCTGGCGTTGCTGTGATAACTGGCAGGATGGCCAGATGTCTTCTGCTTTTGTTACTTTGAAGGGCAGGGGAACTAGAAGAACCCTGTGCCATTTGGAGCTACAGTTCGGCCTTTATGCTATTGTTCAAACAATTTACACTCATCTGTGTGACCATGGGCAAATTACTTAACTCACTGTGTCCTCATTTCTTCACCTATAAAATGAAGATAAGCGAATCTGCTTTATATGTTGTCAGAGATTAAGTAAGTTAAAAAATGCAAACTGTTTCCAACAATGCCTGGCACGTGGTCTATTAGCCAAAGATCTGATTCAGACTTTCTGGGTTCGGGTATTTGCTCCTTCCCCCATTAGTGCAATGACCCTGGAGAAGTTCCTTTGCCTTTCTATATCTTTGCTTATTCATTTGTAAAATGGTAATAATAATAGAACCCAGCGGGACTCATTGGTGTGACTATAAAATAAGGTAACACAAGTGAAGATCCTGTCTCACACAAAGTATTTCATAAATATTAGCCATTGTTATCCCTATAATCCCAGACAATGAACAAGTTTCGTTTTTCCTCTCTGTCTAAAGGAGAGCAAAATCCACTGAGTGCTCCAACAGGACATTGGGTAGACATCTTCTGATGTCAAGTCCTTATAAGACAGACAGGATAGGAACACAAATTGCTACAAGAGAACAATTATTATGCTGAGTGTATAGAAGTACTTAGAACAGTGCTTGGAAGACTCTCAGTAATTACATGGGAAAAGAAGAAAAGGAGAAAGGAAGAGAGGTAAGAAGAAAGAAGGGAAGGGTGGGAGAACATGGAAGATGACGGTGTGTTGGGAAGAGGTTTTAACTGCAGCCGTTTAGAAGAGGCCAGAGTCCATGAGATGTGGAGGTGCATTAGGAAGGAATAGTATACACAAAAGCAGGAAGAATGGACTGAAGCCTGCCTACATTTGGGAAACACAAAATAGTATCATCAGACAGAGCGGAAGAAACAGCAACACCGCCAGTCAGAGAAAAATAATGAAAGAGAAAGCTGTTGCCACCATTAAAAAAATCACAGAATAATGTTCTTATTTTTGATTGGTAGGCAATAGATGACCATAAGTCCTGCTTGTCTCAGGTCAGTATTAATTTACATCTTTGGTTCATGCCTAATTGCTAAGAGCACCCTATTTTACTCTCAGAAGTCCTATGCTTTGGATAATAAATTATATGATCATCTTAGCAGCAAGAAACCTTTTAACTCTTTTAAAAAAATCATAGGGCAAAGGAATGGAATAAGGATGATATTATCAGGGTTGCATTTTATTACACCAAGATTCATCAGGCAGTTCTATGGGATTTGCACTCAAAAGGGGAAGAACTTAAGAGATAGGAAGGTTATCCAGAGGCTACAGTTTTACTTTGAGCAAAAGTAAAAAGAGCCTCTACTGACATGTTGGCCAAAGGTGGTAGGCAGCCTGTGAGCTCTCCCCAGGGATCCCCACGATGTGGGATTCAACCCAGTATAGTCCTCTCCCACAATGAATAAGGTTGACCTGTGTTACCAATAGGATACTACAGAAATGGCGGACCATGACTTCTGAAGCCAGATCATAAAAGACACTGCAGCTTCCTCCTGGCTCTCTCTTCCTTGGGTAACTTGGTCTGAGAGGAGCCAGTTAGTATGCTGTAAGGACCCTCAAATGGCCCCAAGGAAAGGTGCATGTAGTGAGGAACTGAGAGACCTGTGGTCCTCGGCACAAATGTGTGAGCCTGTGAACAGGTCATCTAGGAACGGAATAACCCAGACCAGGGGATAGCAGTTCTCACCCAGGACAATCTCATGAGAGATCCCATGCCAGAACCATTCTGCCAAGCTCCTCAATTCTTAACTCAAAGGAACTGTGCAAGATAAAAACATTTATTACTCTTGTAACCTGCTAGGTTTAGGGTAATTTGTTACGTAACAAAGAATAGTAGACCACAGAAATAAAAAGGAAAGGATAAAAATGCATTGCACATGGACACCTAGAGTAACTGGCATTTGGGTCCTTCTCCCATCCAGTTCCTCCCCTAATTAACTGTGCGACTTGGGTGAAATTACTTAATATATAGGAATCCTCATCTGCAAAATGCACAGGCCTAATGATCTTCAATGTTCCTTCCAGCAACTTAAAGGACTGTATTATTCTAAAAGGACACATTAGTCATAGAGCAGGGTTTAGAAACTACCACATTACCTGGAGGGCTCTCTATGTCTCTGGCCTTATTCTGTTCAACAATCTTATCAATGACTGAATTAAAAATACAAAAGGTATTCTTGTCAAAATCAAAGATGATGTAAAACTCAGAGGAAAAGTGATCACAGCAGCTGAAATAAAATGTCTAAAAATCTTGAAATCCTGGAATAATGAGCCAAACGTAACAAGAAGAAATGTAACACAGACTCACAGACAGGTTGTGAAGATCTGAAGTTGTATCTAGAAGTGTAGTAAGAGTAATATTCACTATTAATCAACACTATGAACTGGGTGCCAATGAATGAATTCTGCCTTTCTTTTAATTGGATTCATGAAGTCACTTAACAATCACCCATGTATATACTAGGCACTAGCAATGACTAAGACACAGACTTAGGCTACATTTTTTAGAATTATAAAACCTAAAACTAAGGGAGGAGAGAATCTCATTTTCATCCTTGCTTGGTCAGATCATATATGAATATTGGGCCATGATTCAATTGATGCACAGCAAAACCAGAGTTTGGTCCAAGAAGAATTACTAGAATGGATATGGACTCAAACTGATTAGAATCAAATAATCTTTAATAAGTGGCTGCCCTCTGTCCAGAAAGAAGAGAGGATGGCTTAGGATAGAATCTTGCCAAAAACCAATACATAAAGGACACACAGAGAAGAGGATCTGCAAAAGGGGCTGAGTAGAAACAGCAAGAGAAGTAGGAAAAAAACCTGGAAGCTAAGCCAAAAATGTGTGTCAAAGGTCAAAGGTATATCATCTGGCATCTCTCCTTCCAATCTTTTCTTCTACCCTTCTAAATTGTTCACTCTGATGCAATGACATGGGTCTTCTGGTCATTCCTCAACTACACCCCTCACTCTTGATTCTGGGTAATTCTTTGCTGTTCTCACTGGTTGTCATGTTCCTCCCCCACATCCAAGAATGTTCCAGTCCCCCTTTCATTCAGATGTCAGCTCAGATGCCATTTCCTCAGAGAGGACTTCATTGATCACCCTAGCTAAAATACTCATTCTCTGTCTTATCTTGATTCATTCCTCATCTATGCATATATCACTCATCCTCTGACATTTTATACATTTGCTTGCTCCTTTATTCATGATCTCCTCCCCAAATCCCCAGCCCCATACACACACACTGATTTCACCTGCCTCTTTCACTGGTGAAATCACACTGGACAGTAGTAGTGTCTGGCACATTGTAGGTGCTGTAAATATGTGATGAAAGAATGAATGAAGTAAAATCAAGATGCAAAGGAAAACTTTGATAATGTTAGCAAGAGGAATTTCAGTGAGGGAACGAGTACATAAGGGACAATAGATTAAGCAAGCTCTGAGAAAGCAGGAGGTGAAAAAATCTGAAACACTGATGGTGGAATTTGCCTCAGACTGGAGCTGGAGCCTTAAGAAGAGAGCAGAAAAAGATGAGTAGAGCTGCAAGTGAGGTCCTAGGTATAGGGTTCAGAAGTTGAATGATTTCTTATCTCATGATTTCTATTTTGCGTTTAAAGTAGTATTGAGGATTTATCAGCTGAGATAAAGTGGGGCCAGTGGTGGGATTATGAGTTTGTGCAAAGTGGAGTAAAGGAGATTTGAAACTGCCACTGTGAGAAAAACCGGGTTGCAAGTTGGGTTCAATAAAAGGGCAAGAGAGAGTGCTCGCTTAGGCAGCACATATGCTAAAGGGGCAAGAGAGTTAAGGGTACTGGGAGGAAATGGTTAGAGTAAAAGCTCATAGAAGTAAGTGGGGCGGGCAAGAAAGTGAAGTCAAGAGGAAGTTTACAGGTGGGTTCATGTAGAGCATTAAAGAGACTGGTCTATGCAGGGACAGAGAACTATGACATGCCACCGTGTCACTTACAGCCAGTGGAAGGGACCAGGGATATCTATCTGATATAAGAAAGGAGCCAGTGGGGTGGGGGGAGGGAAAATTATCTGTCTTCTAAAAATAAAAAAATCACCATGAAAACAGTCTAGTTAACATTTATTCTGTATGGGACTAAAGCCAATAGATAGATATTACAAACAGATTTGACCCAATTTGAAAAAAAATGCAAGGAATCAATAGCAGTCATAAAACGTCATAAAAAGATAAACTGATTTTCTGAAGGGGGTACCCATTGCAAAGGTGCTCAAGAACAGAGTGGGGCATTATGGGAGAGCAGGGTCCCAGGAGGGCGGGGTGCTGACATCCCTCAGATAGGCTTCTGGGGCAGCTGGGGCGGGGGAGGGGCTCCTTCTACTTCATCCAGAGCAAAGCCACATTTATTTGCATATAACTGGACTTCCACGTAATAGTTTGCTTAAATAAAGTGGAGTTTGTTAAATAAATAAAGTGCTGTTTTGTAAAATTAAATACTAAAAACACTTGAACTAGGTTCCTTTTTAAGGTTCCTTCCAAGCCGGGGGCCTCACTATTTTTAATGAGTTGATTTGAACATAGGTATTTTTAAAATAAACTTTTAAATTTTAGAATAATTTTAGATTTACAGAGAAGTTGTGAAAGCAATACACAGAGCTCATATATGCGCCATACCCATTTCCTCTATTATTAACATTTTACACCCATATGGTTGGTACATTTGTCACCAGTATTGAGCCAATATTGATACATTATTAACTAAAGTCCGTACTTTACTCAGGTTTCCTTAGTTTTTTACCTAGCATCCTTTTTTCCCTCCAGGATTCCATTCAGGATACCACATTACATTTACTGTTCATGTCTCCTTAGTCACCTCTTGACTGACAGTTTCTTCGACTTCCCTTATTTTTGATGACCTTGAGCGTTTTGAGGAGTACTGGTCAGGTATCTTGTAGAATGATCCTCGATTGGGATCTTTTTCTGATGATTGGAATGAGCTTAGGGCTTTAGGGGAGGAAGACCACAGAGGTAAAGAGCCATGCTCAACACATCCCATCAAGAGTACATACTGTCACCATGACTTATTATTGTTAATGTTGACCTTGATTACCTGGCTGACATAGTGTTTGTCAAGTTTCTTCACTGTAAAATTACTCTTTTTCCCCCTTTCCATTCTAACCATAGCTATTTATTTTTATTATCATGTACAATCTGCATTTGTGGGCCTGTTTATTTTAAAGAAAAGAATGTTACAGATTGTGATGGCTAATTTTATGTATCAACTTGATGGGCTAAGAGCCGCCTAGGTAGGTAATTGGTAATACCTAATTTCTGGGTGTGTCTGTGAGGGAGTTCTGGAAGAGATTAGCATTTAAATCAGTAGTCTGAATAAAGATTACCCTCTCCACTATGGGTGGGCATCATCCAATAGGTTTGCTACCTTAGGCAGAAAGAATGGGGGTGGGGAGGAAGAGGTGAGGGGAGAGCAAGGAGGAGATGAGGTCATCCTTAACCCTTTCACTGCCTTAACTGACTTCTAGTTCTTTTTTCACATATGTCAAAGGCCACACACAAAAAAAATAAAAAATTGATATTTTGACTATTTTATGCATTTAATAATAACATTTTGAGTTGCTTTGTATATAAATGACATTATTTTATTTTAAATTTTTGTTATATGGTAATAAATTTACTATTATATTGAATTTAGCAAAAAATACTCAAAAACATACTAAGTGACATCAATTAGATTGAAGTATAGATAAATGAGAATCTAATGGCATTGATGACATAAAAAATTTATTACAAAATGTTACACAATATGGCATACAAAACATCTCTGTTGTTGATAGTGCAAGTCACAGGAAAACATAATTAAAAATCCTGTAATGGAGAAAATTCCTTGAAATAGTTTCACGTTGAATAATAAACAGTTTTACAATAATTACAGTATTTATATTTTAAGTAAATACAGGTAAAGTAGTACATTTTATTAAAATAAATGATTACATTAAAGTATAAACATATTCTATTGATATTCATACTTGAAAAACACAAAAATATAGAAAAAATGTACATCTGCTTTTCTAAACTTCCTTTCTGGAACACTGACAGGATTTTTTATATTTTACTTTTGAGTGATAATTTTCAAAACAAGAAACAACATATATTGCTGGATTTCCAGGACACAGAGCACAATAATATGTGGTTTGTTTTCATTCGCAAACACCTTTCCCCTTTTCTGCACACTGTCAGGATATAATGCTGCACATTTTGAGCTCTGTGGGGGAACCTTGAGGCTGCAGTCAGCAGATGGAAATATTCGTTTGGATATATTAAAACGTTGTAGCCAACGGCTTACGAAAATCCAACTACCAAACTGGCCAGAACAAGATTTTGGTGGCTGAGAGCGGATCCAGGCCATATTCTTGCCACTTTAGCTGAACTTTAGATGATTACAACAGATTATAATATTGTTAGCATTGCAGTTTAGGAAAATATCTCCACCCTCTGTGTGAACATGACAGTTTCAACAGAGCCAAATAAAGAAAAATTCCCTCCTCCCAATGGGAAGGAGTGGTCAGCAAGGACCCACCTAGATACATCTATAATACTACCCTAAGTCTTTAATATTTTATACCTTCATTTAAAGTGTAATAAATTCCTAAGCCCCACTTTTTTGAGGAGGCAGCTGCTCTTCTCCAAGCCTGCCTGCTTGCTCTCCTCATCTTGAGAGTGTATTATCCTTCTTTAATAAATCTACTGCTTGCTTGACTTATTTGACACATCCTTGAATTCTTTCCTGTGACAAACATCAAGACCTGTTTTCCAACAACATATTGATGGCCTGCATAGAACACAAAGGTAGAATTAGGGCAAATTTGCTCTCTGCCTGAACTGGGATATCCACCCTCAGTGGACGTTGGACATCAGGGCTCCTGATTCTCAGGACTTTCCACTTGAACTGGGACTTACACTGTTGGCTCCCTTGGTTCTCCTGTCTTTAGGACCAAATTATACCACCAGCTTTCTTGGTTCTCCATCTGTAAACCAGAACTCAGTCTTGCACTTCAGGTAGCTTGTGCCTTCGTGGCCCGCTGGTACCCAATCACCTATGTGTGTATACCACTTCCATTAGAAGACAGCTGTGCATGCCCTACTGTATAGCTTGACAGGCCAGATGACAGCCAGTTCATGATGGGCAGCGCAGGTCATATGTTAACTTGGTGTCCCATGGAAAGTGTTCAGACCCTACGAAGGCTCACCCCAAGAGATAGTTTTCAAAAAGGAGAGTAGATACCCGTGGATAATGGCAGAGCCTTGCTCCAAATCCTAAGGTCTGTGCTGTGATTCACCTACAGGGTCTGCTGAAGGCTGCAAATGACGTCCCTCTCTGCCACATACCCTCATGCACCATGGGACCTGCTGGATCACATAGCCCAAGTGGCAGAGCAGCTGCACAGCAGCCTAGACTTGTGGCAGAGCCTTCCCTTCTTCTGGGCCCCACTCAGTGTTTTGGGCTTTTGGGGTAAATAGGCCAGAGTAATTAACACACCCAATTTAGGAATGTTGCCTCCAAAATCCAAAGAGACTCATGAGGCATTCTGCCTCTTTCTTGGTTGTAGGAGAGGTCAGATGCAGCAGCTTACCCAATCACCTTCCAAAGTTCCCATCTCCTAACTCCATCACACTGGGGATTAAGTTTCAACATATGCATCTAGGTGGGACACCAATATTCGGTCTATGATACTGGGTCAAACATGGGACTTTGGTGGTATTAGCAGCCAGTGGTTGTTTTTATGCACAAAGAGGGCCAGAAAGCAAAACTGAAAACTCTGGATGCTAGAGTCTGAATCCAAGTCAAGGAGTTTGTTCCATTCCTTGCTTTGTGGAGCCGTAAGTGGACAGCAGAGGCTGGGGTGGGTGCTCTGTCCTTTGAGAAGCCTTCAAGTCTTGTCCACCATGGCACAAAAGCCCACACTGTCTAGAATAACCATCTTTTATCTGTCACACAAAGAATGTGAATACAGTGACTTCAGGGAGATTTTGTTCCTTCTAAGTATAGTCTGTCTGCGATGATAAAGACTTGGCTTCATGTCCACATGTGTAGGCCTGTGTGTCAGCAAACACACTGCCCTTCTGAAGTGCATGGCAATCCACTGTGAGGATTGTGCCAAATTAGTCCTTTTCTGAACAGTCTTCTAGGGGATACTTCACATCTTGAGCTATTACTCATGAAATCAGATGACACTTCTTAAAATGCCAGCATGTTGGTCCTCAACAACTTCACACACCCCAACTGAAGTGATTGGTAATTGTTTTGGGAGGTTCAGAGATTGCCTCTGGCCACCTCAACCTTCCTTATCTAACCTGCTTCCTTGAAAGGAATGCAAACATAAAACCTCTATACAAGCCTCTATAAAAAGGCTTTCCAAGCACTTAATAGATGGTGATAATCTAGGTCCAACAAGGCACTCCACAAATGCATGGTGTACTGGTTCAGTGTATACACAGTGGACTAGGCATGCTGCCTGTTCCCCTCACATGAACCAAGACAGGAGCTGATGTTACCACCTGCACTCACAGGGGAGCCCTAGTGGTTAAAGGCACTGCCAAACACTGTACAGCCAATGAGAGGGCCTCACTGGTGAATGAGCTCTGGCTAGCTGCTGCCACTTCCCATCCACGGCAGCCAGGAGGGACCGGGCACCTCTTTGCTGCTTAAGATAGAGGTTCGCTGTAAGCCACATTCAAAGTGAAATTCCAAGAACCTGAAGGTAGAGGAGATTGAGTGCTTCAAATGCACAAAAAGAGTGACTCCCCTTGCGATAGAATGCTGGAAGAAGACACCCCTACAAATGAGTCCAAACTCTTTAGAAATAATGGAGGACATATGACAGAGAAAAGGCAGACACATAGGGAAGATAATATATGTATTAATTACATATATAATCTTTTAAATATACATTTCCTAATTTAATCCTCATAACAACCCTATAAAGTTGATATCAGGACCCCACTTAACAAGTGGAACAACTCAGATGTAGAGAGGTTTCATAACCTGCTCAAGGTCAGCTAGGTCAAATACTAGAATTCCAACTCAGGTCTGTCAAATTTCAAACCCTGTATGCTTTTCTGATAATCTAGGATGTCTGCTTACAAAGATGGATGAAGACACTGAGATAGTATTTTCCCAGACCTACTTTGGCCACTCTGGAAAGAATAATGGTGAAGACAGGAAGGAAATAAAAGAGGCTGATGTAGCATGTGTGTGTACACACAGAGCAATATAAGCAAGGACCTAGGATCTCTTACCACCAATGGGACTCATCCCATGATGCCAGGAAAGGGTTTCAATTAAACTTGAATCTATGAGGATGAATATGCCATGGCTTCTGCTCTCCAGAAGCTTTATAACACTAAGAAGGGAAGAGAGGTATAAACAGCCAACCACACTGCAAAGCAGGATGGGAGGCCAGCAGGTGACTCAGCGTTGGGAGGTCAGGGAGGGCCTCTAGGTAAGTAGCATTGAATATGAGTCCTGAACCATGAAGATTTCCATGGGCAGTGGAGACAGAAAGCGTATTCCAGAATGAAAGGAAAGAAAGAACCAAGGCATGAAGAAATGGGTGGAAGCCAAGAAGAGGGTAAAGAGGCTGGAAGTCATGTTAAAGAATTTAAACTGCATTCAGTAGGCAATAGGAAACCAAGAAAGGAGTGTTGGGCAAGTAAAGTGGCTCAGTCAGATTTGCTCAACAATCTGCTCAAGAACAGTTAGGGATGCAGGGAATAGCATAAGAAATATAGTTAGTAATGTAATAACTAGGCATGGTGTCAGACAGGTACTAGATTTGTTGGAGTGATAGATGAGAGCAGAGTTGAGGACAGAGTGAAAAGGTAAAGGCTTTAAGAAGTACAAATTGGTAGTTACAAAACCATCATGGGGACATAAAGTACAGCACAGGGAATATAGTCAATAGCATGGCAATAACTGTGCACAGTGCCAGGTGGGCACTAGACTAGTCAGGGGATCACTTCTTAAATCATACAGATGTGTCAGCACTATGCTGTACACCTGAAATTAATATAAAATAATACTGAATGTCAAAAAATAAAAGAACAACAGAGATTAGTGATTAGGAGGTGAATGCAGATAAAGTTAATGAGAGTGCAAGCCACAGCAGTGACTGAATGACAAACTGCAGAAATGAGATGATGGTCAGAATTTGGTTGCTGACTGGATAGCAGGGAGGAAAGAGTAAAGGGGAAGCTCACTCAGCCTTCCCTGCAGAGAGCAGAGGTCACAGAAACTGAGCTAAGTATCACAGCAAGTGGAGAAGTTTCTGGAGAATGAAGAGAGAGAAGATACCATATTTTGCTGTGTAGATCGCACCCCCGTGTAGAACGCGCCCCCGGGGTAGACCATGCTCCTGTGTATAATGCACACCCATGTTTTTGGCCCAAACTTTCAGGGGAAAAAATTCTTTCATTTTAATTTTTTAATTATTGATTTCTAGAGTTGTACTTTTAACTCATAAGCATAAATAAAAGAATTAAAAACACATATAGATACGGAATTAGTACAACTCATGTATAATGTGCATCCTTATTTTTCCCTCACAAATTTGAGCAAAAAAGTGAGCATTATACATGGAAAAATAGGTAATTTTGAGTCAGCTGAGTTAAATTTGAGGTGGCATTAAGTCAATCAAGTGACACTGATCAGAAACATGGTCTAGTGGGGAGGTCTGCAAATTATGACCTGGAGGCAGCATGTTTTTATAAATGGTTTTACTGGGACACAGGTCCACCAGTAAGTTACTGTCTGTGGCTGCTTTCTCTGTACAACAACAGGAGTTGAGAAGTTGTGACAGAGATCACAGGCCCGAAAGCCTGAAATATTTACTATCCATCCCTTTAAGAAAACATTTGCTGACTCCTGACCTACAGTCCAAAACAAGAGGTCAGAAATGTTCATCTGGGGAATGTGCAGTTGAGAAGAAGGCCAGGAAAGGAACAATGGAGCAATATTCCCCATTCGACGCGTACCTATTGAACACTTAGTCTATGTCAAGCACTGGGACTCTGGGTTAAGGGGTGGGAATAACACAATGAACAAGACAGACAAGGCCCCCGCCCTCCTGAACCTCACAGTAGAAGCGACAGGAGGAAACAACATGATAACAGCATCTACATTTTCTGGGTGAGAAAGAAAAGAGAGGTGAACGATGGGGGCGGGGGTGGGTACGGGGGATCCTGGGAAGGAATACTGAGCTAGGCCAACAGAAAACTGAGACAGTAGGCCACACAGAGACCAAAGGTGTAGTACCTGGCTGGGAATGGCAGATGCTGTAAGGTAAGTCGGCTGAGGTCTAGAAAGAGGCCATGGGATTTGGCACTTGGGAGTCAGAGACTTCCGAGATATTTTTGGCACAACGGTGAAAAACAAACCAGCCTGAAGAAGTTAAGAAGTCAAGGGACAGCGAAGAACTTGGGGAAATGAGTGGATGCTGATTTTTAAAGAAAATCAGAACAACAGAAGAAGAGAACAATAGTCAAGCTATGGCAGACTAGAGGGGCATTAAGATTGAGAGAGAGGCTTCTTTTTTAATGTCAGTGTGATATGAGTGTATTTATAAAAAGGAAAGAACCACTAGAGAGTACGAGATGGGAGATTTAGGAAAGAGGAAAGCATTCCTCACCCAGGTCACAGGCAGAGGATTTTGGATACCAGCCAGCATTTAGGGGAAGCCTAGCAGGAGCCACCGCTCTGTCTCGATGGAAGAAGTGGTCTTTCATTCTTACCTACCTTTTACCATTGAGGAACCTGCAAAGCAGAAGTTTAGTAACTAGCCCAAGGCCGTGTTTAATATACATGTGGCGGAGCTGGGATTTCAAGCTAATATTTAGCTCTACAGCCCACATACCTTTTTACTCATCAAGATATCACACTTTGGAAATAAAGTTCCTCCATGCCATAGGAGCGGGGGAAATGGGTGAAAAAGAGAGAGGTTCTGAAGTAGAAAACACACTTAGGTGCAAGTCCAGGTGAGCACAGGTCATACCTGCATGTTCTTAGAAAACAGTGTTACCTTACCCTCCATTACACATTGGACGCTGGCCAAGTGCAGACACTTCCCATTCATCCTCCAGATCTACTGTCTGTCTCTCCATCTGGCTCTGGGACCCAGGAGGTTGGCCCTTGGTTGGCCTTTATGAACAATGTAACTGGCTTCCTTGTCTTCTAGCTTCTGGCTGGGTCCTAAGGGAGGCAGAGGCTGGAGACAGGAGATCGGGAGGCGAATGGGGACATGGATGTGACCCTGGCTTTTCCCTTGCCCTGTCAATCTGTAAGGACTGACTGCATCCTTACGCTAAAGGTCACAGCTCTCAGCTGTGGCCAACCTCCAGGGTGCTTCATAACCTTTGCTGATTTCCCTTACCCCACCCACACCTTTGAAGAGTCCCTTTATGAAACTTTCCCCATTACCATGTCTGAGAGTCATCCCTGTGTCCATCCAGGCCCCAGCAAACCACATGGTCACATATGTCCCTGGATGCTTTCTCACGACTCATAATATAGTCACCCCCACATGCACCCATTTTCCCACACACTCAAGTATCAGATTCATCCATGTACATCAACAATGGTAAGGTCCTCAGATGGAAAAATTAAGGCGTTTATTACAGTGTAAGAGATTACTAAGCTGAATCTTGGAGTTCAATGTCAGTTTAAACTTCACACCCAAGAATAATTTAAGAATCAATGATACTTAATCAAGGACCTTAGCATTCTCCACTCTTCTAAAAATTCCTTAAAGAAATAAATCCTGGATTTGACCGATCCAAGTTCAGAAGTAGAGAGAAATGCACCAGCTCTGAAGCTACAATGAAGTTCAAGTTCAAAGCTCTTCCCAGTTCTGGCCTTGAAAGGGAGGCTAGCCAATCTCTCTGTTATGATTCACACTCTGTGATAGAAACTTAATTTAAAATATTAATTTGCTTTTCAAAAGAGTAATGAAGAAATGAACACCCTCAAAATTGCTGTTTCCTTGTCCTCCCTTCTCTATTCCCACCCCCACAACCACCAATTGATGTCGTTTAATTGATGTCATTCACTTATTCTAGGAAGGTGAAACCACCAAAGTTTTACTTTAATGTGCAGTTTTTGTCCTCAGGCTCTGAGCGAGTATGACCTGGTCAAAGGGCCTTCTTTGCATGGAGACGGCACTGCGCACTGTGCGGGTCTGTACAGCAGGAGGTGCCCGCACTAACATTTACCCCATTCAAAGCCACCAGTCCCAGCCTGTGACTTCCAGCCAGCCAACACCTCACTCTTTCTTTCTGTCTCGGCCCCTGTTTACGTCATAAGATAACAGGTTTACAATCAGTAGTTTGCAATTTTTTTTCAAGTATAAGGGTTAGTTTTTATATTTAGAAAAATAACATAGTCCCAAGAGACAGGGCTTTGTTTATGTACCTGGTCCACAGAGAGTGCTCAGTGCATGTGCTGCTTCTTGGAGTCTTTGCAGTAACCTCGCAGTCCCCTGGGAATCTTTACACATGTCTAATACATGTTAGCCACATGTTAGAACCTCCGGACTCCCACATGCCTCCTAGTTCCAGCATGTTGGTTTTTCTTTGAGAGAATGCCTAAAACCTGGCATTCCTAAAAAGACCTGGCATGTGAGAATTTCAGTATCTTTCCCTTCTCATGCTGGGGTTGGCCCCGAACACGACAAGGCATGCTACGAAACCTCAGGGGTTTAAGTCCCTATTTAAAGTCAGACCTAATCCACTCAAGAAGCAGGGGTCAAGGTCTCCTCACTTTGGACCTCAGATCTAACCAAAGCTTAGATTTGAATTCCTGAGGCAGTCAGAGATTTTAGAGAGAAGCATTGTGGGTATTCCCTCAGTGAGGGTTACCTAATATCAAGGCAGACACCCCACTATAGGCTGCAGCTCACACATCCATCTTGGGTTTTCCCTGGGTCTGGAGGGAGGTTGGTGTGTACTGAGGATCTGCCTAAATGTTTTCTACTCAAAATATTCCATTTTGAAAAAAAAAAAATCCCTGTTGTATGGGACTGGATTCTTAAGGTATGATTGATCCAGGTGTGATCAACCCAGGTATCATCCCTCAAACCCAAAATATTTCTTAGACTTTTAAGAATAGCTTTGCCCAATACATAGAAAGGCACCTGGATTTGTTGGCTTAATTATCAGATTCAATGCAGTGTCATCAAGAGGCATAGGAATGGCTAAGATAACCTCCAGAAGGCCCTTCTATTTTTGTCCAGTAACATGAACACAATGCTGATGATTTGGGATCCAACCTTTCTAACCAGGACACAATAGAAAGAATCCGAATTGCCCCTAAGAACCTGCCCCTTTCTTATGAACAACACCAGATTCAAATTTTTCTGGAACTGCCACACAACCACCCTGGAGTTGGCCCAGGAGTCTCCTCTTAGAGCTACAACTCTTAGGGCCATTGTCACCACCACCTGTTCAGGACTGAGACACACAGTTCTGAGGCTCCTAGGGCATCATACAAAGACCCAAGAGCTGCCCAGGGAAGAGCTGGGGAGGAAGTGCAGGGAGGAGTGAGGGAGCACTCCAAAAGAGTCTTGGAGAAAAGAGCCAACCTTGATCATCGCACCCCTGTGTAAGTCCCCTACCTCTAGCCAAGAGTTTCCATGGAAACCTCGTAAGTTCTATCTATAGCAGAGAAAAAAATTTAAAAAGAAGAAGCATTCTGAGATATGTATGAATTAGCTCCAAGGAAGGCAGGCAGAGGAGGAGGGAGTGGGGCTTCCAGAAAAAAGGCCTGGAAAGCCAACCTGCCTTCAGTCACAGTCAGGAGAGCGGTGGGGTGGGGTAGGGAGCAGGTGGGTATGAGGCCCGAGAGGCTTGAGGCGGTCGTGCACTTGCATGTGTGAGCAACTACAAGGACAAGAAGGGACCAAGAGTCAACTCAGGAAAGGATCTCAGGCCAAAGATTCTTTCCACAGAAAGAAAGACAGGACAGTAGGCAGAGAGCACAGCTGGCAGTGGTGTTCAGATGGGGACAGGGAGCAGCCTCCTACAACTTTTATCACCTCAGGCCAAGTGCAGAGTTCACTAGTCTATCACCTACATTTCTGCATTTGAACACTTCGAAAATCAAGCCTTACAAAGTCTCTGCAGATGTCTGTCCATCTTTGTCTTGTAAAACTGCCATACTCGGGACCACCTGTCAGGAAGGACACTGCTAAATTCTTTTTCTCCACATCTTGATGTCAGATGAAGTTTGAGTGAAAAACAGGTATCTGAATCTTATATGTCGTGCAATTTGTTTTGTAAAAAACGGATCACAAGGATGAAAGAAATAAATGTAAGAACTAAAACTATAAAACCCTCAGAAGAAAACATAGGCACAAACCTTTGTGATCCTGGATATTAAGCAATGGCTTCTTCAATAGGACACCAAAAGCACAAGCAATAGAAGACAAATAAATTGTGCACCATCAGAATAAAAACTTTTGTGCTTCAAAGGACACTATCAAGAAAGTGAAAAGACAACTCAAAGAACTGGAAAACACTTTTGTAAATCATGTATTTGATCAGGGGCTTGCATCTAGAATATAGTAAGTCCTCACTTAACATCATCAATAGGTTCTATGATTTTAGGCAAAACAGTGTATACTGCAACCAATTTTAGCACAGGTTCATTGATACAAATTAGAGTTAAGTTTTTATGGCATCTCATCAGCATTATAATGAAACAACATTGAATGAAACAACATTCTTCGAGGACCTTCTAGTTATATGGAATGCCTACAATTCAATAATAAAAAGAAGAAACAATTTTTAAACAGGCAAAAGATCTGAATAGACATTTCTTCAAGGAAGATAAACAAATGGTCAATAAGTACATTAAAGGATACTCAATATCATTAGCCACCATGGAACTACAAATCAAAATCACTAGAAGATACCACTTCACACCCACTAGGATGGTTATAATAATAAAAAAGACAAATGATAACAAATATTGGTGAGGATGTGGAGAAACTGGAATCCTCACTCATTGCTGGTGGGAATATGAAATGGTGCAGTCACTTTGGGAAACAGCCTAGCTATTCCTCAGAGGCCTTGCATAGTTAGCATGTGATCCAGCGATTTCATGCCCAGGTGTACACCCAAGAGAAATGCAAAAACTTTTACTCATAGCCACATTTTTCTTAGTCAAAAAGTAGAAACAACTCAAATGTTCATCAATTGATGACAAGATAAAGAAACATGGTATATCCATAATATGGAATGTTATTCCACTGTAAAAAGGAATAGATTACTGATACATGCCACAACATGGATGAACCTTGAAAACATTATTCAAAGTAAAAGAAGCCAATCACAAAAGACTATGTATTGTATGATTCCATCTGTAAGAAGTGCCCAGAAGAAGCAAATCCATATAGACAGAAAGTAAACTAGTAGATTTTCTGCTCCTTTCTCTCCAACTTGAGTTGTTAGTTGCATGCTTCATTGTTATCCCTGCTGATGTACTTTTGCTGCTCCCTCATACACACTTTCTCCTACTGGCTTCATGTGTGTGCATGCATGCGTGCATGTGTATAATTATGAAGAATGAAAAAGACTGTAAAACTGAAAGTGGGCAACTCCCAATTTTCAAAATATGAGAAGAAAAGAAAGCAGAGTCTGCAAATTATAGACCAGTGAGCATGAAATAGGTCTCTAGCAGAATTCCAAAACTGTATAATTTCACAAGGTGGTTTTAAGAACATTCAGAAAGCAAAGTGGTTAACAGTAGCAGCCTGTGAAGTTTCACTAAAACCAAGGAATGCCAAATGACCCTCATTGCCTCTTTGGATACAGTGATTAGACTACAGTAATAGATTAGCAAATTGTAAAAACATCTTTATATCATTGTTAACAAGATAAAGAAATATAGGCAAAATTATTGTATATTAAGAAGAGCTGTAGCTATTTTATCGATGACACTAAAATTTAGTTTACTATAAGCTCAATATATGTCAACAGAGTAAAGCAGCTGGGAAAAAAAGTCTAAATTGATCTTGGGCTGCATCCAAGTCCAAGTATCTAGAAAGCGGCCTATCGTACTTTCCAACTGACTTCCCAGGAACAGTGTGTTCAGTTCTGGGGAGTCCACTTTTGAGGGGACACAAACCAATTGAGGTGCTTACAGGGGAGGACAATGTGGCTGGAGTGGAGAATCAAAAAATTACTAAACATTTGTTAATGAAAAAACTGAGGTCAGGCATTTAGAGTACAGTGGAGAAGCCATAAGGCAAACATGATGGCTACTCTTAATTATTTGAAGGATTCCAAGAAAAAGAAAAAGAAAAATGGAATCAAGTTACGGTCACCCAGAAGGGAAGAATTAAAGTCAGACCCTGGAGTTAGTTTTTAAGAAGTCAGCTCAACAAAAGCAAGTGCCCCTGCCCCACAGCTTGTGCTGTCCCACAGAGGGCCTGCCAGCCACCGCTGGGGACAGCACTCCAGTCAGCAGCCCTGCCGGGCGCTGTAGGAGGGGTTTAAATACTTGGGTGAGGTGGGGGCTCAGGTCTTCTTGGGCCCTTTCCAAATCAGATACTCTGACTCTGTTTCTTTCCTTCTAGCCTCTCATATACTTTCTGCCGCAGTGAGTGAGCATTTGGGAGATGTCCTTAAGCGGTCGCCCATTATTTTTACTCCTTTCCATTTCACTAACTGCTCCCTGCCCTCCGCCCTCCCTCCTCTCTTCCTTGTCAATCCCGGCTCTCCTTGTTCCTCTTTAGGCTGGCACACTCCAGTGCTTCCTGCTCATCCTATAACCCACACTGGAACTGGGCTATGTGAGAAAAAAGGAATGACAGAAGAATAGAAAAGAAAAGCATAATAGGCAAGAAGGCTGAGCTCAGGTGGCTCACTGTGTCTGCTCGGCGCCGATGCCGGAGCCCTGCCGCTTGCCTGCTCTGGGCACAGGCCGCTGCCCACCGAACTGGTTCACATGCATTAGCCTCAGAAGCGCCTACACGAGCTGCGATCTTTCTGCATGCCTCTCAGCGCCTGGGACACGGCCAGTGTCTGACGTCCCTCTCTCCTGGCAAGTTCCAAAGGCCAGACCACGGCAGCCTGGTCTCTGCTGTGTCCCCGGGGGAACACTCAGTAGGTAACTGACTGAATGAACACAGAATTTCTCTTCTTCCCCCGTGTATTCCAGAGGGATTAAGCTTGTGCTGATGAAAATTCTGCTTAAGACTAAGCATCAGACAATGCACAGACTTTGAGAGCCAGTCGGGAGGGCAGACAACACCTAGCATAACCCCTCCATTTGGCAAAAGAATCAACTGAGGGCCAGAGCCAGGAAATACTCAGCTAGGAAGGAGCAGAGCAGGGATCAAAACCAATCCTTCTGGTTTCTGCGAGACACAATGTCACAGGAGTAAAAAGAATCATCGGTTTGAGAATCAGATGCAACGGGGTTCCAGTCCAAGTCTCCTCTAACTACTTCCATGACCTTGGGCAAATTAATTAGAGTCTCCAAGCCTCAGTGTCTTCCAAGTAAATGGGAAAGATAATACTTTCAACTCCGTTGCTGGCACACAGGGCATGCTGAAAAGTGATACCTTCATGACTGTCACCAAATCCAGGGCCCATTCATTGCAACACACGGGCCCTGGGCTTTGTGCTCATAGTAAAAGAAATATATCTCTGCTGAGAGACAAGGATGGGGACAAACACTGCGTACCTGCCAGGCGGTAAGCACTTCTCTCACGCTCGGCCTACACACTGCAGCCACGTACAAGGTGGCAGAAGGTGTGCAGTCACACAGCTGCCCTCCTGCAGCTGGGAGCGCGTGGCCGTGAAAGGCAGTGTGTTTCAGTCAAGTTCAATATCTCTTGAGAGTCTTTTCTTTGGATATCTCGCCTTTCTCCTCAAGTTCCTAGAAAGGTAGTCGCTGCTGGAATGCCTAGGTGCACATTACCTCCCAGCTATTCTGAGGGCAGAGGGCAGGGAGCTTTGCCCAGTTCTGAGATTTGTCACCTCTGGGAGCGCAAGTAAAGCCAGAACCAGACAGAAAGGACATGATGATGGCTGGCCCCCTCCCTATAGCTCACCGCCTTGCCTCATCAGCGGCTTTTGATGTTCACCAGACCTAGCTTCAACTGCCTTGGTGACATTGTCCCCTTCTTCTCTTTTTTGATGGTGTGACTGCTGAGATGTCACACGCTCGTGACTCTTTGACTCAGTTTCTACAAGGGAACATACTTTGCACTCTCAACATTCATGCTGTGTCAGCCCGAACTTCTCATCAAATGAGGGTGGTCATTCAGTTCACGAGTAAGATAAATTCTGGAAGTAATTTGGCTGTGCTGTTTGGAGGCCCTTAGCTTCAGATTTTTGTAACAGCTATTGTCATGGTGAGAAATGTACAGAGAAGCTGCTTCCCAGGATGAATCAGCCCACAGGAAATTAATGCGATCATTCGGCCTTATTGGACCATTTACTACACTGTCAGAGGGATTCAGGAGCTGAGAGAGAAATGGCTGAAGGAAGGTGTGGTCATATGTCAAAGCAGCTACTTGCGTTCTTTTAGAGCGGTTCTGGGAATGACTCGACAGCAGGAATGGGTGGGAGGGGACAGTCGTGCTGATTAACACGGGTAGACCTCCGTGTAAATTGTGTGGGCTGAAGACCTGCAGGACTGAATTGCAAGGATTGTGAACTACAATTCCATGTGTGTTACTTAGTTAACAAGCAGCGACGGAGTTTCCAAAATCCCATGAGAGAGAGCAATGCAGACACAAACCCCACAGGAAGGGAAAATTCAGGGTCCTCAGAGTTGGCCCAAGTCCCCCACTTCCCTTAAAGAAAGTTCCTGTTCTCTGAATAGCTGCCAGACAAGAGAACAAGATTTGGGCAAAAAGAAATGAAAAAGAGAATCACACCCATGGTCACAAGTGAAAGAGACGGGCTTTACAGTTAAAGTGGTTCCTCTTAGGGACGGATGGGACCACGGTGACCCTAACTTCACTCCTGCCCACCAGGGTTCCAATCCTTCCCAAGCCCCCGATGCAGGCAGAGATAGCACCCACCGTCCTACTCAAAAGCTGCTCCTTGAAAGAATGTGCCTGATAATCTTCATATCCCCCCTTTCTACTTATTATTGTAATTTATTGTGTTTTTAAAATTAACTTCCCTTTTTCTTTTCTTTTACATTCTTACCCTTAGTTTTTGCAGTTATAGTTGACATTTAATATTAGTTTCAGCTGTATAGCACAATGGGTAGACCAAGCTTGTCCAACCTGTGGCCCACGGGCTGCATGCGGCCCAGTCAGCCCAACACAAATTCATAAACTCTATTAAAACATTATGGGATTTTTTTGGCGACCTTTCTTTTTTCTTTAGCTCATCAGCTATCATTAGTGTATTTTCTGTGTGGCCCAAGACAATTCTTCTTTTTCCAATGGGCATGAAGCCAAAAGATTGGACACGCCTGGGTTAGACATTTATATGTATTTACAAGGTAACCCACCTGGCTAGTCTGGTACCCGCCTGACACCATACGTAGTTATTCCCACATCGCTGACTAATTCCCTATGCTTCGCTTTACATCCTCATGACGATTTTGTAATTCCAATTTGTACTTCTTATTCCCTTCATTTTTTTCACCCTACCCACCAATCCCTTTCCCATCTCTCACCCCAACAAATCTAGTACCCATTTGACACCATACCTAGTTATTATAATGTTACTGACTATATCCTTATGCTACTCCTTACACCTTACTACTTTGTAACAACCAATTTGTACTTCTTACTGTCCACCCCTTTTCCATCCATCTCCCCAACCCTGCTCCCCATCTGGCAGCCATCACTTTGTCCTCTGTATCTCTGAGTCAGTTTCTGTTTATTTGTTTGTTTGACCCCATCTCTATTTAAATAGAGAAAACTGAAAATGATTTGTAGTGACAACAATGGGAATGAGGTGGTACATCTGGTTCTTGTGAAGACTATGCCTCAACATTCATTTACTCAACACATTTTTCTAAGTGCCGACTCTAAATAAGGCAGGTTGTAAATCTCTTACACGAAAACATTATTTCCATGTTAAAAACTATGAGAGATGACATTATTTATATCAGAGAGGTAGGATCAGGGGTGGTTGCCCATTTTTCCTAAACATTTTTGTAATACTGCCATATTGCTTTGATAGTTTTTCAAATTTAGAAATAAATCAGTAAGAGGGATGGATGTGTCAGAGGTGTTCTCTGTCCATCAGACATACTGGACCAGGCAGAAGGATTGGAGACTGGGCATACTTCAATAAGCTTCTGTACCTGGGAAGGTGAGGGGGGTGGGCGGGGCTGCAGGTCCAATACTGATTCCTGACATGTCTGCATGACGCACAGCAGCCAGCCGACTCTGCAGAGTGGTGCCGAGAAAGGTCCAGTGGTGAGGTCTAGCCTGAGTCACTAAAGCCCAATCCGTAGGAGACTTGTGGCCCAGGGTTAGGGCATTTGCTTCTATCTTTCTCTTACATAATTTTTAAAGAGAACATAAGCTACTTGAGGAATGACATGGTCCTTAGTCTTCTGCTGTCACCTCCTTAACTCTACCCTGCATTGCCTCCAACAGTGTCTAGCAGCATTCCAGCCTCGGAATAAATAATAATTAAAGCCCCATGATGCATTCAAAGAGGTAGAGAGAAGTCAGTTCCATGGCAGAAAGCTGGATTTGTTGGTTTTCAACAACCCACCTGGGGACAGATGTTTACTGTTTCAGCAGCATGAAGGTGCTCATGTGCCCAGGCTACTACCTATGCTAACAGCACCTGAGGCCCAGTGCCCTTCCTCTTCTGGCTTTGCCTCTTCTGACAGCTAGGAGACATGCTCACCACTGTGCTTTGAGTTGGGTACTTTGCCACCTCTACTGCCTGGCACAGGATGCTATTTACTAGAAAGCAGGTCAATTTTCAAGCCTCTGTTATAGATAGTTGTAAACCACTGTGGCATACACTGTTGGCTGGCTAACTCAATGCTCACTTCAAATGCCCTTTTCCCTTCCTCTTCTTTATTATGGAAGCTAGAAAGAATAAATATTTTGCTCCAGCCTCCATTGCAGCCCATGGTGGCTCATTCCAGGTACGACCAATAAGATATGAAGGAACGTGTACTGGGAAGCTTCTGGGAAAGCCTTGCCTCCTTGAAAAGGGATAGACCATGTGAGTACTACCACATTCCCCTTCTTTCCGCCGTGAGCATGAACATGGTACCTGAGCAGTAACAGCCTTCTTGTGACCACAGAGCAATGGCATGAGAATCAGAAGCAAAATCTGTGAGGAAGGTGTAGTGGAAATGAGCCTGAGTCCTCGAATGCATTGTTCAGTATCTAAACCAATGCCAAAAACCACCTTCCTCTGGCCTTCCTGGAAAACATCATCATATATTTGTTTAAGCTGCTAGTAATTGAGTTTTTCGTAAATTGAAGACAAAGACATTCCTAACTGAATCACTCTGTTAAACTAATCCTCTGCGACCAGACTATATCTGCATATAAATATGACTAGGACATTACCCTGCTTAAATTCCTCAACAGTTCTCCATTGTCTTTAGAATAGGCTGATCGGATGTACCATTTTAAAACAATGGTATGTCCCATTTCAAGTGCTACACTGGTCCGCCTGTTTTCACTGGGCTAAAATCAAGGTCAGTGGGCTGACCACACGGACCATTTGAAATGGTCCAGTTCCATTGTTTTTCTGTCCTGTTTAAAATGGGATGTCTAGCCAGCCTACTTTAGAAGAAAGTCTAAGGATCTTTTTTTTTTTTTTTTTTGGTATGTGGGTAGCTCCCTGACTGGGAATCGAACCCAGGCCGCAGTGCTGACAGCGCCAGCGCCGAAGCCTTAAGCCACTACACCACCAGGGAACTCCCCAAGTCTAAGGATCTTACCATGATAACCTTACCTAGAGCACATTCCCAGATATAGGCCATCCCTGTTACTTTACATCTAGTAATTCAAAATAACTAAATATTTGTTGTATAAAAACCACTTTCATTGGCTCCTGTGACTTTATGTTTTCTCTGCCTAGTATGCTCCTCCCACATTGCTTTGCCTGCTCTCACTTATCCTTCAAAATATAAAGGCTTAAAGCACCACATCATTGAGGAAACTATTCTCCATACTGCCCGGTAGGGCTAAGTGTCTCCCACCCCCAAATTACTTATCACCTGGACATACTTCTGTCTCAGCCCTAATCATGCTGAACAAAGTGTCTGTTTGTCAATCTGACTTCTTCCCTAAAGAGTGAATTGCTCTGACAGCAGGGCCTGCAACTTTCCTCTTTGCAACCCTAACACTTAACACAGTCTCTGGCACAAAGCAGGTGCTCAGTAAGTAACTGTTGAGATCCATTGTGTTTCAGATGTGTGTATAACACAAACATGCACATATGTTCCTGAGTGGATGAAACTTTGTGTCAAATCCTCCTTCCTTCCTTCTTCCCTCCTTCCCTCTCTCCTCTTTCTTCCTTCCTTCCTTCTTCCCTCTCTCCTCTTCCTTCCTTCCTCCCTCCCTCCCTCCTTCCCTCTCTCCTCTTCCTTCCTTCCTCCCTCCCTCCCTCTCTCCTCTTCCTTCCTTCCTTCCTTCCTTCCTTCCATCTTTCCTTTTTACTCAAAAGGAAAGCTTCAAGAATTCATAACTGCTAATGAAGATAGAAAACTAAAGAAAAACAGTCACATAGACGAAGTTCTTTAAAATGCTGTAAATACTACTAGACAGAAAATTCATCCACTTTAGGGAAAGAATGGCTCCAAGAGTGACTTGGCAATCACTGCCGTACGGTCCTACGCAGTACCAGGTGGGTTTAAGGAGAATGGGGCAGAGAACTGAGTCGGCAGGTGGACGGTCTGGGAAGGAAGTTTCGACGACAGCAAGGGAACCCCCAGTTTTTAAAAGTTCTCATCGTGTTGTTAGAATATAAAGCTATAAAACCTTAGTGGACAGGAAGAGTTCCCTCTGTCACATCTTTTGTTTCCAATTTCTTTAATTTCTCCTTCTATCTATGTCCTATGTCTTCAAATATGTACTAGTTTTGCCTGTTTTGAGAAAAAAAAATCTTTGATTAATTCTGTGCTCCAGTTAGCGTATTCCCTTCTACCTTTGGCCACTGAACTCCTAAAGTGAGCAGTCTATACTACGGTGGTCATCATCCTTCCTTTTACCCATGAATCCCCTGTAATGGCGATCCTGCCAACCACGCACGCCTGAAATGTGTGCTGTAAGATCAATGACAGGCCAATCATCAAAATTAATCATTAAGTTCAAAACCATCAACTTTCTCTTGGTCTGTAATGTCCTTATTTTCTCTGTTGCATCTACCATCTCTGACCCCCTTCTCTCTACATTTTCTTCAAACCCTGGCTGAGCTTTGGTGACTTGACAGTAGCCTAATTCCCCAATTTGTCCCCAATTTTAATAGGTTGTCCTTCCCCAGTTCCCTAAACGTGGGCATTCTCCACGTGGATACACGGCTGCCTTCGTCAGAGGAGCGCCACGCCACAACGTGAAGCCTAGAGAAACCTAGGGAAGGTGGGCCTGACAGAGCCAAGCAGCTTGGGAATCTGTCAGAGAAGGTTTCAAAATTCATCTCTGGCTCCCAGACTACTGACTGTAAACTCTGAGTCTACAACTCCTGAACTTCGTATCAGTGAGGCTCTAATCTATATTTTCAAACTTCTCTCTCATTCTTACCCTACAAAATACCTCCAGATAGTAGGCAATGAGTAACTCCATGTTGACCTACCAGATGAATACAGAGATAACTGCATTCCTGGATGACTTATCAATCCTCGCCCCCCTCCCCACAACAATATACCGTGCCTTGCACGTGCTCATCCTGAGGCTTTGTTCACACCACCTTCCTGGGGGAAGGCTTTTCCTGTCTCCTTCCCATCTGTGTAAGCTTGCCCACTGTTCAAGATCCCGGGGTGACTCTCACCCTGTCCAAGGCCTCTTCCTCAGTAACAACATTTATCATTGTCCATGTGTTAGACATTCAGTGTGTTTTAAATTATTTTTGAAATGACTTTTTGCCTCCCGTCATCTGAAGCCACGTGGGAATGGGAAGAGTGTTGTGCTTCTTTGTACCCCCATACACGTAACCCAGTACCTCTGTACCCCCATACACGTAACCCAGTACCTCTGCACCCCCATACACGTAACCCAGTACCTCTG